>PVJH01015041.1:0-55108 GCA_004026705.1 Nesogale talazaci
AAGATATCTTTATGTTGAAAGCTGTTTTACATCAATTTTGCTTTTTCCAGTTGTAGGAACTTTAGTTATTAATTTCAGAAATGCACAGTTTACTTCCTATAGTTAGTCAAAATAAAAATGGCTTAATATATTGATCATATTTTTTCCAATTTTCTACTTGATTCAATAAAAGTAATTCATCAGAGAGTTATACTATTATATTGTTGGGATTTGAATAAAGCATGTTTTTAATTTGAGGCAACAGACATCAGTCTAAAAGAAACCATGAGTGGAATGTTAGAAATAACATATCTTTTTTTACAGAACAGAAGTATCTGAAAATGTATTTAATTGTCATCTAACATTCATGTTATAGTGAATTATCATGAAATGAAAATAAACCATTGGTCTATGGATCAAACCACATTTTCCCTGTGTGTTTGTTCAAGAGATAAAGGGCATCTTGTTGCCCTTGTAGTCCTAGTTTTCTACTGTCGTAAGTACTTTGGAGGTATCGCAAATCTGTCATTAAAAAACCTTGGTAACAAATATTGATTCACTCAAATCTAATTTATCTTTGCTTCTTCTGCAGCTAATATACAATTAAAACGAAGAAAACCACTCTACTCATGATATAGCTTTCTCTATTGTTTCTTGTTTCATCAAGATAGAGTATTGTGCTAAAGTATGATTAAGGAGACCTAGTATAACACTAAGTTGAGGAAGAAGTTAAAATGAATGTAGAACTTTCAGTCACACAGTATGATATATTTTTAAAGGATTGGATTTAAAATATCCCTTTTGATTTGAATTCTAGCAGCTATATTTATAAAAGCACACTGGAGTTTCTTACATTTTATTTCTGAATAGATTGCATTGTTATGGCTGCAAGAAAGTTGCAGGAAATAATCTACTCCCACTAGTATATATTAGTTGTTGTCATATTAATTCCTGATAAGCATATGATTAAGTGGTTTAATCATTGCACAATTAAACGTAAAGCAAAAGTGTTTAACTTTTGCAAAATCCATGTCTGCAGAAATTAAAAGTATAAATTTAAATTCAGCAGTCACTCACCATCAGTAACTTAGCAGGCCATCTTGCAGAGTTAAGACTTAATAAGCATAGGATCTTCAAGAATTGAAAAGTATAATTCCTATCAACCCTTTGCCATTAAAATATCATCAAATGTGTTTACAGTATATAATTCACTGAGAATTTCACAGTCTTATTTTTCAGCAATATACTTATCCATATTAGTCCATAAGGAATGCTAATATTGGCTTCTTCAAACCAATAAAATACCAAGCTAATAAATTGTGACTCCTGCATGAGCAAAATAACCTTTACTGGGCATATGACATTAATATACCCATGAAAAGATTTCCTTCCTACTCAACAGTTGAGACCAAACCATATAAAATGAGAAGACTGCAAAACAGAAACTTCCCACTTGCTCTTTTTTGAGACGATTGCAACCTGTAGCTAGCAATCTGATGCCTACCACACAACAAGCAGAACCAGGGCTCCTTTTAAACACAAGACTATATTAATGCCCCAGTCTATTCTACGAAAGAAAGGGGTATCAAAGGAGCTGCTCAACCTGGCCCAACTCAAGGCCACGGGTCAGGCACTAGGCTGAAGGTCCTTGCAGACACATGCAGCTGCCAGCCAATGTAGCAGGAAGGCAAAGCAGGGCAATGGGAACGATTGGCAATAGGTGCAGAGCTGAATAGATCCCATGTTGGCAGGTATATGGCAGGACCATGTGGGCTGCTGCTCCCAGATGTTGGACACTGAATCCAAAAAGGAGTAACAAGAGGGTCAAGAAAGAGAGGTCAGCTTACCAGAGCATTTCCTATAAAAAAAGGCTACAACCTCAAGGAACTTTATTAGGTTGTATCCTTTTTAGGAAGCTCGAGTCTATATCTTCCAACAGGTACAGTAAGCTGACAAAAAAATCTAACCATCACAATACTTATTGTCTTTTTGGTCTAATATCTATTCCATGCTGGTGTTTTGCACAATGGTTCAGTAGCTCTATTACTAATTAAAATTCAGTGGTTGAAACCCACTTCAAAAGAAATAACCCAGTGATTTACCCACATAAAGATTAGATATGGTACTTATTTCATTCTTTTGTATAGAATGTGTATGAGTTGGAGATAAGTAGATAGCATGGATTATATATATATAATGTAATTAGCCTAAACGTACCACCTGACAGTGAAGTATTATTGGAGAATGACAGAATAATTTTTTACTAAACTTAAACCGGAATTACCTCACTCATCCCAAACTTGGCAAATAGTTTTACATTTTATGTTTATCTCAAAGATTCATTTTTGTTTAATTTTAATGTATACGAAGTGCATGGTTATTTATTTGGCTATTCACCTTTCAATTTGATTTTACTCATGCATAGATTTATATTTATGCATATACTACAGAGCCATGATTTCTGTACTTTTACACATAATCATAATATCACATTATATAAGTTCTCAATTATCACTAAATTACCTTGAATAATTTTTGTAGTTTTACATATAATTCAATAAATAGCACCTAAATTTTTACAAAGTCTATGGCAAAATTAATTAGGTACAATTGAATTTTTAGACATATTCAGGGGTAGAGACAATAATTGAACAATATTGATGTTTTTCAACCAATGAGTATGTTTATCTCTATTTAGAGGTATATTTAATTGTTTCAGTAATACTTTGATGTTTTTAATAAAAAGAACTTGTGAAAATATTTTAAAATGCATCCTTGACTTATTTTTATTTAAGAATAAATTGGATATCTTTGTTTGCTTTTTTCATTTTAACTTTCCAGCAATTGAAAATAAAAAAGGTGTCTGAATGTTGATGCTGAATCTTTTAATGTAGACAAGTTCTGTGCTTTTTCATGTAATCTCATATCTAGAGTCTTTAAGTCTTACATGCATATGAATTTGCTATCTGTAAATAAAGCATGCTATCTTTATGTGTAGTTTTGCCTTTTCTTCCACTAAACATACCTATTTTCCCTAGCCTTATTTCTATGGCTAGGATCTTCAGCATATTGTTTAATGAAAAAGATGAGAATATTTTTGGTCTTAGGAAATATCATGCCACCTTTAATGATGATGCAAGGTATTGTTTTGTGATCCAGCCAATATATATTTCTAATTCATTCAGATCTTTCCATGAGTAGATATGATATTTTCAAAGTTTTGTAAATTTTTTCCACATCATTTTCTTTTCAGTTCATTAATTTGGCAACTTTTTTTCACATCATCTTCTTTTCAGTTCATTAATTTGACAAAAGTAAATTACTAATACTTTAATGTAAGAGTATCTTTCAATTTCTTTATTAGACCTTATATGTTAGGCTTTAGTATTATTTTATATATGTATTTTTGGGGGGCAGGGGGCATCACTGCCTTCTGGTGGGAGCCTTGCTCCTGGAGAGCTACTGTTGGATTTGAACCCCCAAGCCTGTGAACAGTAGACCCGCACTCAACCACTATGCCATCAAGGCTAAGTCCCTATTTTATATGTTATATGCATTAAAAATTGTCTGAAATCACTAGATATTGACCTAAAGTATTCTATTCTTATATTTATTTTTGTTGTCTGTCTTACTAGGAAGGTGATAGTTCCTTTTAAAATCTTAAGTACATAAAGTGGAAGTGTATTTATCTTCTTTTTATCATGTATGAAATTGATTACTTCTCTCAAGAATAGCTGGAAAATCTAACCATTGTAGTCATCTGGGACTAGAATATTATTTTGAAAAGTTTTTGTAATCCAATCTAAATTTTGGGTTTTTTTTAACCATACCTGTTAGTCTGGGTAGACTAGAGAAACAAATTCACAGACACGCAAATGGATATAAGGGTATGGTTTATATATGAGAAATAGGACATTAAGGAAGCACCCCAATCCAGTCCAGTACAAAGTCATAAATCCGATATTAACCTATATGACCGATACCAGTCTATGACTTCTCCTTCTGACTCATGAAGTCACAGGCCAGTGGGTGCAGAGTCCTGGTGCTGGCCTTGGTCTCCCCTTGGCTCCTTGCTTCCAGGGCTCAGGATCTATCAACAGCATCCAGTGGTGGCAGAAGCAACTCATTGCTGGCAGGGATCTCCACGTGGCCTCTCCAGCTTCAGAGGTCTGGCTCCATCAGGGCAAAGCCATGTGGCTTCTCTTCCAGCTCGTCAGATGGTGCCTTCTTGTCTTGTCTGTGATTCATCGTCTCTGAGACTAACTCCCCAAAACTGGGGAGATAGCTTCTCATCTTCACGAGGAAATATGGCGAGATTTCCCAGAAGTCTCAGGAGAAAGCCACGCCCACATGGAGCCCTCATTGGCTACTCCATGGCTAGACTCCACCCCTACATCTCAATCATGAAATTAACATAAGCATATGATCGCCACACCATATATAAACAAATTGTCATTGCCTACATATGTTTACTAATAGGATGTTTGAGACTGTCATTCTTTAGGACAGCTGAGTCTCACCTCTCTCCCATGGAATGGCCAATGGATTTAAGCCAACGCTAAGCCTTCAGGTAGATAAAAATATATTAGTGTATTAATTTTTATTCACTTCATGTATTTTTTAATTTTCCATGTGACATTTTTATCACACATTTTAATAGGGACACCGATTAATTTGCAGACACGTGTTTTCAAATATTTCTCTATCATATATTTCTAGTTTTATTATCCTGATTTCAGAAAGCAGATTCTCCCTGTCTTCTATTTGCTAAACTTTTTTCTATTTATTAAAATTTATGTTATGATTCAGAATTTGTTTGATTTCAGTTAAATTTATATGTCCAGCTGCATTGAATATATGTGGATGGTAACAGCTTAGTAGGCCAAATGTTGTGAAATATTTCATATATAGTTTTAAAAATGTTCTCTGCCATGTTCTGTCAATTACTGTGAATAAATATTTACACACCAGCTCTAATTGTGGATGTGCCCATTTTTCTTATCAGTTTTGACGATTTGGGTTCATGGAGTACCAACTCTCTTGTTTTTGGGTGTTCATCAACATGGGAGATTTGTCTGATTCTTAATTCACATTTCCATTTGCTATTAAAATATATTTTGTCTATGCCAAATAATATGCTTTCTTTTAGCATTTTTTGGTCTCTCATTGATTAGAATCCTCAACTTTCTTATAATGAGTATGCGACTGCTATAAAAATCCCCACACCTTTAGTTGTAGACTACTACTATCTTTAAATTTGAAGTGAAATTTTTGTAGCCACAGGTAGTTTTTTTTAATTTCATTAATCTTAAAGTTAGATTTGAATGCTAAGATCATCTATATTTAGTACAATTATTTACATAGTTGAGATCCTATTTGTAATTCTGCTAATGTAATTTCTTGTTATCCATTATTAATAACAATATTTTTATATCTCTAAATAATTTCAAATTATAGCATCAAAATATTTCGAGATATTTAAAACTTCATGAATAGAACCAGATTATTGTGAAATATGGTGCTGAAAGATAATTCTTTCACATCTGAAGGCATTCAAAATATAATAGTACAAAACTGCCTTCCCAAGATACAGTCAACCATAATGCTATGGCTGGAATAAAATCTGAAGGAGAAAAATTTTGGAGAGCCTTAATTTGCTTATGTGAACTGGATCAAAACAAGAAGAAAGAAACACAAATACTTATTAAGAGTTGAAACATGGAATGTATGAAGTATTAATAAAGAAAATTTTGGAATCATAAAATATGTGGAACACATAAAGATCAACATCCAAGGCATTGGTGAAGTGAAGTCAATTGATTATTTTGAATCAGAAAATCAAAAGTTTACAAATAGTGTAATAGAAAATGTCACAATCAAGAGGCATGGAATCATATTCATCATCAAAAAAAGGTATTTCAAGATCTGTCTCAAAACACAAGTCTGGAGCTCCGGTGGCGTAGTGGTTGTGCGCGGGACTGCGGCCCACTGGGACGGAGGTTCAATTCCAGCAGTGGGGCTGGGTCTCCTCCTCCCACCACCAGAGAGCAGTGATGCCCCCCCGCCCCCCCAAAAAAAAACACAAGTCTGCTTGTAGTAGGATTTATATCTATTTGTATTCAAGAAATACAAACAATACAATTATTATTCAAATTTATGCACAACCACAAAAGCTAGTGATGAAGAAGTTGCAGAATTCTCCAAACCGGCATCTTCAGTCTGGAATTGATTGATCAAATATGCAATCAAAATTCTATGAAAATCATTAATAATTGAAATGCAAAATTTTAAAACAAAGAAAGAACTGTAGCTGGGATCAGATGACATAAATTTGTGAAACCAATTTCTTGCTCATAGCACATACATTTGTACAACATGTGGACTTTTATAGGTGGAATATAGAGAAATCAAATTGAACTACAAATGTAAGAAAAGATGATGAGGCTAAGGACAGACAGTTGAACAAAACATCAACTGCTCCAATGGCGGTTGAGATTGGAACTTTAGATCATTAAAATAAATCCATGAGAGCCAAAATATAGCCTTTAGTATTTATCTTTTAAATCTCCAAAACCTCTTATAAACACATTTGGTGCATTAAACACTAATGAATAAGCTATCAGATGGCATCCAGAATTAAGAGAAGAAAGAAGAAAAGATCAAAGTGGGCACCAGAAGAGACTCTGAAACTTGCTAGTACTTTTGCAGTAGCTAAGAAAAATTTTAAAAAATATTATGGCAACAAGCATAACAGATGCCCAAAAGGCAACTTGGGAAGAGAAAGTAAAATATAATGAAATGTGGGGAAAAAAGACATTAAGAAGCCCAACACACTCAGCATATCTAAAACAGAAAGAAGAGAAAATTTATGAAGAGAATTTATGAAGAGAAAATTCAAGCCTCTTTGGTAGCATTGTAATATTCTACAGACAAAATATTGTTTGATGCCAGAAACACCAAAAGAAGATAGAAAGAATACACATAGGCACTGTACCAAAAAAATATGCTCAACATTGTACCATTTCAAGAAGTAGCATAAGATACAAGAGTACTGAGAGAGGAAGTGCAAGGTACACTGAAGATGTTGGCTAAAATAAGTATCCAGAAGAATAATGAAAATGTTTTAAACAACTGGAATACAGCTACCAGGTCAACTGACAGGAAACATTTGATTTATGGTGAAGAATATTGAAAGCCCCATGAATTGCCAAAAGTTATCTTGGAAAGACCTGGTGGGATAGTATTTGCCTCTTGCCTAATAACCCAAGGTCATCATTTCAAATCCACAAACAGCTCTGTGGGGAAAAGAAGAGTCTTTCTACTCCTGTAAATTGAAGCCTTAGAAACTCACAGGAGCAGCTCAATCATGCCTTGCAGAATCACTATGACCTGACATCATGATAGCTGTATTAGACTGGATAGACTAGAGAAAAAAATTCATAGACATGCATATAGATATAAGGGTAGGGTTTATATGCAAGAGGAATGGAACTCCGAGAAAACATCCTAACCCTGTCCAGTCCAAAGTCACAAGTCTGATACTAGGTCACATGCCCGACACCAAAGTTTCCCTCCGACTCATGAAGTCACAGGACAGTGAGTGTAGAATCCCAGCACTGGCAGGGGTCTCCCCATGGCCCCTCACTTTTAGGGCTCAGGAGCCATCAACAGCATCCAATGGTGAAAGCAACTCAGCGTTGACTGGGGTCTCCATGTGACTTCTCCAGATCCAGAGGTCCAGCTCTATCAGGGCAAGGCCGTGTGGCTTCTCCTCCAGCTCCTGCAGTTCCTCGGATGCTGCCATCTTGTCTTGTCCATAGTTCATCGTCTTGGAAACTGACTCCCAACTGGGGAGATAGCCTCTTTTCCCCATGAGGAAAATATCGCGAGATTTTCCAGATGTGTCAGGAAAAAGCCATGCTCACACAGAGGCCTCATTTACTACTCAATGACTATCTCCTTAGTAACAGGCTAGACTCCATCCCTACATCTCAATCATGAAATTGGCATAATGAACACGTGACTACCACAATAGCTAAACTCAGATAATTCTTGACTAAAAACTGGAATTACCAGAAAAATGCTTATCTATGTTTTACTGACTTTGCAAGGCATTCGACTGTGTGGATCATATATGAGAAATAAAGTTGCTAAGGGTGGGTGATCAAGAACATTACATTGTACTTATGAAAATCTCTACATAGCTTAGAGGCAGTCATTGTGAGTAATGTGATACTTCATTTGTAATATGGTGCTGATCAAAAAGATTGGCCATAGGAGAAGAAATACAGCCAGAATTCTCTTTAAAATCCAGGCAGGCAAAATAGCTTTTCTATGCTGTTTGGACAGAGATAAAATCAACAGGAGACACCTTCTTTGAAAAAGGACATCGTGCTTGGTTAAATCGAGAATCACCAATAAAAATAAATGGGCTGAGCCCCGGTGGTGTAGTGGTTGAGTGCAGGACTGCGGCCCACTGACTGGGTGGTTCAAATCCACCAGCAGCTCTCCAGGACAAGACTGGGCCTCCCACTCCCAACAGAGAGCAGTGATGTCCCCCGTAAAATAATAAATAAAAGCTTCTAGTAGCTAGACTGAATTGATGACTATAAAAATGGCCTCAAACAAAGCAACAGTTTGAAGATGGTGAAATCTACAGCAGCCACAGTAACCATAAACAACCATAGCTTTTTGCTGAAGCATTCCACATTCTTTTATTTACACATATATATGTGAATAGCTGCTATGTGTTATTATAAAATAATGATTGCAAACCACACACTTATAAGGGCAAACATGTTTCTTAAACATTTATTTCAGTTCGAAACTGACAAATTTCTAAGCCACTTTGTGTGAGTTCAAAGCTTATTGTCAGCTACTTAACGACAATAAGATAACTTATTGCAGTCTTACAACAATTGCAGTGCTATTATAAAGTGTCACTTATTCTTCAGTGTATGTATGTTGTTCTGCATTTTCAGTTCTGTCAATTTAGTTCTCATCCTGTCAGCCCTGTGGACAACACTATTGGATCCTGTGCCAGCCTCACAAGGACTGTTAAAATTGAGTACATTGTTGCAGCCACTCTCTTAATTCATCTCACTGAGGCTCTTCCATTTATTCAATAACTTTCTATATTGCTAAACTTTATTCCTGTAATAGGTATATTACCTGGTGTCAATTTGAGGATTTAGAGTGTATGGGTAGAGTCTAGGCTGTCAATCAGGTTGTGGCAGTCATGTGCTTATGTTAATTTTATAATTGAAATGTAGGGGTGGAGTCTGACCTGTTAATCAGGAGAAAGCCATTGAGTAGCTGATGAGGCCTCTGTGTGGGCGTGGATTTCACCTGAGACTCCTGGGAAATCTCGCGATATTTCCCTCGTGAAGATGAGAAGCTATCTTCCCCAGTTTTGGGGAGTTAGTTTCAGAGATGATTAACCACAGGCAACACAGGATGGCGGCGGCTGGGAGGCTGGAGTAGCCGGTGGAGAGACACACGCCTTTGCCCTGATGAAGACAGACCTGTGAAGCTGGAGTGGCATGCTGTTGATGGACCTGAGCCCTGGAAGTGAGGAGCCATGGGGAGACCCCTGCCAGCGCCAGAATTCTGCACCCACTGACCTGTGACTTCCTGAGTCGGAAGCAGACTTTATAGACTGATTTCGGGCATATGGGTTATTATTGGATTTATGACTTTGCACTGGACTGGATTGGAATGCCTTCTTAGGATCACATTTCTTTTGTATATAAACACTTTCCTTATACCTATATGCGTGTCCTTGCATTTGCTCCTCTAGTCTATCCGGACTAACACACAGGTTGTAGCTTAATTACCTCATTTGGAGGCGCTAAGGAGATAAATAGTTTAATGGAAGCAGGACCACGATTCAGGCTTACTACCAGAGAAACCTTGTTGACAGGTCACATAGAGACAGGTTGATGGCACGCAGAGCCTTGGAGCTGAAAGGAGACATGTGGAGAGCCCTGCCAGTGCTGAAATATTTGCACCATCACTGGATCCAGAAAACTTTTTCACCCACCTGCTCTGTGATCATCCTGCAATGAACACCATTACATGTGCTATATGAGTCTGAAGAGGACTTCATAGATTGGTTTCAGACATATGGCCTAATAGCGGGCTTATGGATTTAATCTGGACTGGGCTGGGATATTTTCTCACTATTCAATTCCTCTTCTCTATAAAACTATTTCTCTTTTCCACCCAGACTAACACAATAAACTTTTCCAAAGACTTATTTTTCCTACAAACATGTCTAAAATACGTGAGAGGAAGATTTGCTGCTCTGGCTACTAAGAATCATTCTGGCTCCACTTGGTCCAAAATGGACTTGTATTATCTTTGGCAGTCCAATATCATAATTCAAATGCATTAATTCTTCTTTGGATCTCATTACATTATTGCCCAACTGTGGCTGTCATATGCTAATGTTAATTTCATGATTGAGATGTGGGGGTGGAATCTAGCCTGTTAACCTGGAGATAGACATTGAGTAGCCAATGAGTCCTGGCTTTTTCCTGATATGCCTGGGAAATCTCACGATATTTCCTTTGTGAAGAGGAGACATATCTCCCCAGTTGTTGGGAGTTAGTCTCAGAAATGATGAATCACAGACAGACAAGATGGCGGAGTCTGAGGAGGTGGAGGACATGCCACATGGCTTTGCCCTGATGGGCAGACCTCTGAAGCTGGAGAGGCCATGTGGGGACCCCTGCCAGTGATGACTTGCTTCTGCCAACATTGGATGCTGTTGATGGATCCTGAGCCCTGGAAAAAAGGATCCATGGGGAGACCCCTGCCAGCACTGGAATTCTGCACCCACTGACCTGAGACTTCATGAGTTGGAAGGAGATATTTTAGACTGGAATCAGGCATATGGGCTAATATTGGACTTATGACTTTGAACTGGACTGGGTTGGGATGCTTTCTCAATGTTCCATTCCTTATATATATAAATCATTCCCTTATATCCATATACATGTTTATGAATTTGTTCCTCTAGTTTACCCTAACACACCAACACTCACTTTAATAAGAGGTTAAGAATACCATGTTCTGATAAAGAGTGGCTTTTTCCTTAGCTTATCTCAGTGAATTCCTGAAAATCATTCGACAACAATTCCAGCAGTATTTTGAAAAGAAGCATCCAGAGATTCAGTTCAGATTCAGAAGAAGATGTAGAACAAGGAATATCATTACGGATGTCAGATGGATCTTGTCTCAATTCAGCAAATACCAGAAAGATGTTTTACCTATTCTGGTGCATTCAACTATGTGAATTATAACAAACTAAAGAGAGTCTAAGAAAAACATGCTGGTATTTCAGAAACGTCATGGTCCTAATATGTAATCTGTAAATGGATCAGGAGTCAGTTGTATAAACAGAACAAAGATTGACTGGTTGATTTATAAAAGTGAGAAATGTGAATGTCATGTCTGCATTCCCTCACCATAATTATTCAATCTGTAAACTAAGAAAATCATTGGGTAAGATGGATTTTGTGGAGAAAAATGTGGCATCAGGATTGGAGTAGGACTTATTAACAACCTGGGGTATGCAGATGACACAATCTTGCTTGACGAAAGTGAGAAGGACTTGATGATGAAGACCAAAAATGTTAGCCTTAAGCATGAATTACAACTCTATGGAAAGAAAACAAAACCATCACAGCTGGGTCAATCGGTGACATAATAAACAAGGAAAGATCGAAGTCAAGCGTTTTATCTTGGTTGTATCCCCATTCAAGTTCACGCAAGCAGTAGCAAAAGATCAAGTGGCACATTGCATTAGGTAAACCTGTTGTACAAAACCTCTTTGAAGCACTGAAATACAAAAGAGGTAACTTTGAGACTAAGGTGCACCTGACTCAAACTATGGTATTTTTAATTGTCTAATATGCATGTGAAAGTTGGATATTGATTTAGGAAGAGCGAAGTAAAATGAATGCATATGAACTTTGGAGCTGAAGAAGACTATTGGAGTACCATGGCTTGCCAAAGAACAAACAGATCTGTCTTGGAAGTACAGTCAGGATGCTCCTTTGAGACAAGGATTGGGGACATATTGTCAGGAGAGACCAATATCTGAAGAAAGACATTATTCTAGGTATCCTGGGTAGAAGAGAAAACGAGGAAGACCTTTGAGGTGATGAATTGAGACAGTGATTGTGAAAAGGAGTTCAAGCATGAGATCAATTATGAGGATGCGATTGTATTTTTCTATTTGCTTTCTTCGTTGCTATGAATTGAAAGTGATTTGTGAGCATGTAACAATAACATCTCTCAGCTTATCATATATTATTGTGGCTGCTTAATATTGTCAAGTCAGATCTAATTCATATTTTATCAGTGCTCAAAGTGAAATCTTTGCTCTTAAAACTTTAAAGAGGTCTTCTTCAAGAGATTTACCCAATGGAAAAAGGTGTCACGTTTTCTCACGACTGCTTCTAGGAATATTGATTGCTTACCTATGTGTGGACACGAGAAAAAAAGTGCTCCTCTGGTAATAGATGTGTGCTGTTTGTTACTCTGGTGTCAGATGAGTCAAGTGCCACCTGGAAAAATTCTTAAAAAGACAGACAAGAAGGACTAAAATCATGTCTAAAAGGTCCAGACTTTGTCCCTTTAATCAGAACAAGTCAGAAGCAACTACTCTTCTGTGTATTGAACTCTCTAAAGACTCAGTGTGGCCTCGTTTTTAACAATCAAGACAAGACTACAGCACCAAAAGATTGGCTATGTTTGTACACAAAGACCTTACATTAAAGGTAAAAGTCTGAAATCTAAAGATTGGGACTTGATCAATTGAACAATGCTAATTTTCAGTTTTGATTATGTTCATAATTCAAAATCTTATGCTCTTACTTGTGTGCCTTTTCAGGACAATTTTTCAGTTTGAATTCATTTATTCAGTTTGAATTTCAGCATTTCTTTATCTTAAAATTAAACCCACAAGGTATTATCATCTTTTAAACATGATATTTTTCTCTATTTTCTACACTATTTCAGAAAACATTGGAGATGAGTGAAAAACATTTAAATTCATAATCAGCCTCATTAAAACTATCCTTCCCAATTTATAAGTGTAGTTCCTAAATAGTGCGTCAATCATCAAAAGCCCTATGGTTTGTGTGGCAGTCATGTGCTTATGTCAATTTTATGATTGAAATGTAGAAGTGGAGTCTAGCCTGTTAATCTGGATATAGCCATGGAGTAGCCAATGAGACCTCTATGTAGGCATGGCTTTCTCCTGAGACTTCTGGGAAATCTCGCAATATTTCCCTCATGAAGATGAAAAGCTTTCTCCCTAGTTGTTGGAAGTTAGTCTCAGAGACAATTAATCATGGAAAAGACAAGATGGCAGCATCCGAGAAGCTGGAGGAGCCAGTGGAGAGACCACACGGCTTTGCCCTGATAAGCCAGACCTCTGAAGCTGGGGCAGTCACATGGAGACCTTTGCCAGCGATGAGTTACTTCTGCTGTTGATGGACTCTGAGCCCTGGAATTGAGGAGTCATGGGGAGACTCCTGCCAGTGCTGGGACTCTGCACCCACTGATCTGTGACTTGGTGAGTCAGAAGGAGACTTCGTAGACTGATATCGGGCTTAATATGGGTTAATATCAGACTTATGACTTTGTGCTGGAATGGATTGGGACGCTTTCTTAATGTCCTATTTCTCTTATAAATAAACCTTTTTCCTCATATCTATATGCGTGTCTATGAAATTTGTTCCTCTAGTCAACACGGACTAACACATTATGGTACCTTAGGAGTGGGATACTAGAGGAACAAATCATAAAGATGGAAAGTAGATGTATATTTGACTTGTGCCTCATGGTATTTTTACTTCTTTGGCTAGCCAGAAGTCAGATAAGTCCTTGGACTTTACTGAGTTGTTTTTCATAAACAATGTGGGAAGTTAAAGTTTTGATTACTTAGTTTGGATGCTCTCTTTGGTTATTCTTATATAAAATGAGGATTCTGCTCACGGCAAAGGTTAGGAAGGTCAGAATGCCTGACCCAACGTGGGGATCTGTTTTGATGCCTTCAGAGACCTAATTCAATGTTTTTGTGAAAACAGTATTTTAGATAAGGATATAGATAAGCTTCATAAATATTGACCTTGACTGTTTTAAGAATTAAGTTTGATTTCTCACTATGCTGTTTTTACTGATTTTTTAGCCTATTGATGTAAATATAAGGATGCATAGAAATATTTATTGGGAAGTATGGAAAGAGTTTGCAAATCCAGTTACGTCAAGCCAAGCATTGACCTCTAGAGGGTTTAGGACTTAGTGTCAAAGACATCTCTGAAGAGATTAAACCCACCTTGTGCTTAGATGGGGTTAGGTCACACTGGAAAGACTTCTCTGAAGAAAGTAGCCCCACCCAGTCTTTCGGAGTACTCAGGACACTTGTAGTCTGACAGAAGGTCAATAAAGAAGGGTAGAGTCTATTTCCTTCAAAATCCTGACTAGTGATCATCTTCAGAAGCGAAGGAATCTGGAACCATGAAGATAACTCCTTTCTGGGACTGAATGCTAAAGAAAACTTGTGGCAGGCCGAAATGCTTGTCAGGTGACCACTTAGATTTACTACTTGTCAGTGAAAGTAGGGGAAATGCAGCAATAAAGAGCCAGGTTGACTTTGGCCACTGACACCCGGGAACTTTGTTCAGAGGAAATAGAGAAGACGAGAGTGTGTTGACTGGTCTGTAGTTCATGATCTAGCATGAGAGAGCTAGGCATGTTGAGAATTTGTTGGGACCTTGGTCTAAAGGAAGGTGACCAATGGCTATTCTGGTAGGCTAAGTGGAAAAACCCCCATTGAGTTGAACAGATCCCGACCAGAGGAAGAGAAGTGATTTAAGTCTGTGAACTGGTGCATATCATTGCTGACTTTATGGATGGCCTGTCCTGATTTGACTTTGCTAATGGATGCACACTTCATGAGTTTTCAACTGGAATGAAGATTCTTCACGTTGAAAGATATGATTATTTCCTCAGAGCACTGGGTTGGTATAAGTGGGCGATATAGAAATTAGATACCCAAAATGGTGGAATAAAGGTATGAGGTGATTGGTTTGCAAACTCATATAGATGGTGGAATATATATCCATAAGATTATAAGATCAAGGTTTAAATATTTTGTAACTACAGTTGTAAGGCACAGGATATCTTTTGTTTTGTTCACTTACAGAATGTTATGTTTAAATGATGGTGACACACATTGAATTGTATGTATATTAGTTTTATCCTGTTAGGTATAGACATGATTTTATTGTTTATTTGAAGGTTAGATATGGTTACAGAGTTATGTGAAAGTATAAAATTAACAAGGGGTGTTCTGTGGCAGTCATGTGCATATGTTAATTTTATGATTGAAATGCAGGGGTGGAATCTAGCCTGTTAATCTGGAGATAGCCATTGAGTAGCCAATGAGGCCTCTATGTAGGCATGGCTTTCTCCTGAGACTTCTGGGAAATCTCGTGAAGATAAAAAGCTTTCTCCCCAGTTGTTGGGAGTTAGTCTCAGAGACAATTAATCACGGACAAGAAAAGAGGGTAGCATCCGAGAAGCTGGAGGAGCCAGTGGAGAGACCACACGGCTTTGCCCTGATGGAGCCAGACCTCTGAAGCTGGGGCGGCCACATGGAGACCTTTGCCAGCGATGAGTTACTTCTGCTGTTGATGGACCCTGAGCCCTGGAAGTGAGGAGCCATGGGGAGACACCTGCCAGTGCCGAGACTGTGCACCCATTGACCTGTGACTTAGTGAGTAGGAAGGAGACTTTATAGACTGATATCGGGCATATGCGTTATTATCAGACTTATGACTTTGTGCTGGAATGGATTGGGATACTTTTTTAATGTCCTATTTCTCTTATATATAAACCTTTTCCTTATATCTATATGCATGTCTATGAAATTTGTTCCTCTATTCTACCCAGAATAACACAGTCTGCTTTTTTCCTTTAGAGCTAATTTTTTCTTAAAATACACACACACAAACACACACATGTGTGCACACACAGTAATCACTTTATAAAATGAATATGCCACATTGAAATACAAAATTTATGAAGTTAACTTGGTTTAATGTCTATTTAATTGACTCATTTCTTCATATCAATTCTTGAATTGCATGTAATTCATCCCTCCCCATGTGTATGTTCCCTATTGTTACCCATATGATTGATCAACAAATTATTGATAAACTGGCAATGCTATGCCCATAAATACCAAATTTCTTCTGTATTTGATTCAAAATGTAATCCTCATGCCTACCACACATGACTTTTTCAGACTCAGAAAATAGACCCTTAAAACTGTCCGATTGAATAGCATAAAAATCATAAGTGCATAAGTGTCCACTAAGTTCACTGACAACCCTGTAATTTTCCTGAGGTTCATCTTAAAGGTCCTAATTGCTTCTTTTATCTCCTATTATATGTTTTGTTTGTTATAACTGATAGTGTGTCTGCAATAGAACCCTTCGGTTTGTTCCTATTTTTCTTTTATTTTTTGTGTGTGATTTTTATTTTTATATTATATTAACTTATTATTTTATTTTAATAAATCATCCTATTAAAGTTGTGATAGTTACATAATCTGTTGTCAATTTGAGACTTAAAAGGGAAAGGGTGGAATTTACCCTGTCAATCAGGTCTCAGCTTGTTGGAGGCTGGCCTCAAGCTCACTCCCTGTTATACATTACTAATGACAGGTGTGATGAAGAGTCTGATGCAGAGGGAGTCCTGGAAGCCTGAGGAGTCACATGGAGACCCATCCCAGCAATGTGATACTTCTACCAACATTGGATCCACAAGGGTTTCCACCCACTAACCTGTGACTTTCTTGCATTTGATGCTACTGCATGAATTATGTGTCTGAAGAGGAATGTATACATTGGTATGGGACATGTGGTCTAATATTGGGCTTATGAACTTGTTCTGGACTGGACTGGGATATTTTCTCTGTATTCAATTTCTCCTGTATATAAGGCTCTTTATATATACATATGAGTGTCTATGAATTTGTTTCTCTAGTCAACCCAGACTAACACAATGAAGTACAGAAGTGGGGTACAAGAGAAACAAATTGTAATGTTGGCGAGTGGATGCTTATTTGACCTCTGTCTCATGGTGGTTTTTCTTCTATGGCTAGTCAAAGATCAAATAGGTCCATGTAGTTTACTAGGGTGTTTTCTGGAAAAACTATGCGAATTTAAAGTTATGTTTCATAGAAATTGTCTTTGGTTAATCCTATCTGAAATAATGAAAATTATTGTGATAATTGTGAATCTTGAACTCAAGTGGAAAGTCGCCTCTCGAACTTCTCTGAGTTCATTCTTTGTAGAGAAAATGGCTGACAGAAAGTCTAGCTATGTCTTGATGCTGTCAGAGACCTAATCCTGTACTATGCATCAATGGATAATTTAGATAAGGATTGAGATAAGATAGATAAGGGTTGAATTTGACTGTTTTAAGAATTTAGGTTAGTATCTGAATCTGTTTATTCTGGGTTTTTTTTTCTGCTTAATGGTACAATGATACAGAAATGACTATTGGGAAGGATGAAGATAGAAAGTTTTAGGTCTACTTGTCTTCACTCATTAAAAACTTAATCTTTAAATAAGAAATGCCTGCAAAGAAGGCCTTGAAAAGATAAGCCCCACCCAGTTCTTTGGAGTACTCACATCAAATGACTTGGCATAGTAAATAATACACATGTAAACATCTTTCTGGTGTTCTCTACTTTCGGTCAATATTCATCTGACATAAAAAATGATAATCCTTGTTAATGTGCTGTTCTGCATATGACCTGAACCTCTGGCAACTCCCTTTCAGTGCACTTCTGCAACCATTATTGGCTGATATTTAACAAAACTTTATTTGCATATGATTTCAATTATGTTGTTCCATAATTTGAGCATATTATTGATCAATTTTCTTTAGAATGGACACAGCTATGAATCTCTTCCAGTCAATTGGCAAGATAGCTCTCTTTCAAATTTTTTGGCATCGATGAACAGGTGTCTTCAGTTCATCAGTTTGTTAAAATATTTCATCTGGTATTTCATTAATTCTTGTTTGGGGCTAGTGGTTTCTGTGCAACTTGAACTTTTCTTGGTTATTCTACCTCTTTAAACAGTAGAACATTGTGTACTTATTTTCACTGTTTGCATTCTTTCTATTTTCCTGGTGAAAGAGCAGTCAAGAAATTTGGTAAATCTCCTTTTCAAAATTTCTTTAGGGTGTTGATCAAGGATACTACTTTGAGAACAAAAGTACTCCAGACCCAAGCTATGATCGTTTCAATGTTTCATTTCCATGTGAAAGTAATGCTTTAAGCAATGAGCACCCACAAAGAATTGATACCTATGAATTTTGGCATTGCTAAAGAATATTGAAGTTACTACAGAATGCTAAAAGGACAAAAAATCTATCTTGGAAGAAGTATGTCCAGAGTACATGTTTACTGGATCTAATTTGCTTAACTTTATGAGTTTGACTTCACACAAAATATTTCCTGAGTCTTAATTGTGTATAGACCTAGGGCATAGTGTATAAACCTCAGCATTGTTTCTAAGTTCATGGTAAGGAACATCATGAATCAAATACACACCTGGAAGTTGATCTAGTGCTCACTTTTACACTTCTCAATTATGGTTGTCATCTTTCTAAGGAAAAGTCTATTAGACCTTACCCAGAAACATCATTTGTTAGTTTTATATCACAAATTACAGACCATCATGCTTCAGACAAAGTTTCAAGTTTGCTTACTTGTCCTAGACACCTAGGTGAATGTCACATAAAAAGATACTATTGAGCCAGTATAAGAAATGAAGTTTTGATACATACTACAATATATGGAAGGAGCTGAAAGACATGATGCTGAGTTAAATAGGTCCATCAAAAAAGGATATACAATACAATGTGGCTTATGTTAAAAAAAAACCCAAATATATAGGGCATGATAGAATTGTTTATCTTTGTGTATGAGTGTTTGTATGAAAGAAGTTTAATGGTGGTGGTAGTATAGTATGAATATAGTGTTATAAAACTTTTTTATGTAATTGATATCAACAAATTGTACAACTGTAGCAATTGAATTGGCAAGTCATGTGACAGATATTTTTATTTAAAAGTTTAAAAGAGAATAGACTGAAGCTGCTTATGCACACAAAAAAGTCCATAGTACTTTTCTAATGTTTCTTGGATTTGTGTATTCAGTTTACCTATATCTGTAGTGACATGATGAGTCTTAGACTATAAAGAAGTTTTTGTTCTTGTATTATTTAATACAGATTTCAGTATAGACACATAAAACACTAAGCATTGTTAAATGCTTTGAAAATAATATGAATTCAACATTTGTTCTGGTCAGACCATTGACAGGACAATTATCAACATGACATGGTTTAAGTACCTTAATTTTTCAACTGCTTTATTTCCAAAAGAGGGCGGATGAGAAAATAACAATAAGGATAATAACATTGCAATGTCATATTGTTAGTCAGTTACAATTGATAGCCACATATGTAGTAAAGAAAAACACACTGTCACATTGAGGACCATGCTCATGATCATCCTCGTGTTTGAGTATTCTAGTTGGGTACACAGTTGAAGCAACTCTGCCAACCCATCTTGTCAAAGGTCTTCCTCTTTTTCTCTGTTCTCTGTTTATGAACCATAATGTTCTTCTCCAGGGACTTGTCCTTCTGACAACATGTCTAAAATAATACATACATTATAATGCCCACAAGTAATAATAAGAATACTAACATTAAAATACCTTAGCCATATACATATAATAGTAGACATTTATTATATTTATTTGCTTGAAATATGCTGTTCATAAATTAGAAAGTGCATACTAAAACATTTGGTAAAATTAAATGTCAAAATTGAAGAATGAAAAAGAATGATGGGGAAGTAATGGAGAACATTTAAAAACAGAATTTTCAGCTCAAAAATATGTGAAAATCAAGCTGTCCTAATACTAGAACTAAAACTATGGTATATTAATATGTAACTATACATACAGACATACATTCACACATATGAATACAAACAGGGTTCAAAAAGTTCATGAAGAATAGTGTTAGATTGGGTTGACTAGAGAAACAAATTCATTGACATTCATATGTAAATAAGAACTTTATACCCAGAAGTAATTATGCATCAAAAAAAAATCCCAACCCTGTCCAGATCAAGATTAGAAGTTCAATTTTATCTATATATCCGATATTAAACCATGAATTTCTCTTCAACTCATGCTGCACAAGAAATAGTGTTGAATGCATGATAATAACAGGCTGGTGGGTGGAAATTTCTGTGGATCCAATTGCAGAAGGTGTATCCTCAGGGCCTTGACTGCTATCAGCATGGCTCTATGTGGCATGTCAACAGATAGGTGGAACAAAGAGAAAGAGAGAGAGACCTGTTTATTCTGATGGCAGAATCAAGAGAGAGAGTTCAAAGCATTCAAAAGAAGGCCATACCCACAAGGAGGGATCGTCAAGATATGGGTTGATAGACAGACTAGATTCCACCCCTTCATTCCTTTATCAAGTTGACATGGAATTTTGTCTACTACAAGAATGTAATTAAAAGAATAAAAGATAATAAATTTTCTCCAAGAATCACCTGAAGCCTCAAAGAATATACATTTTATTCCTTTTGCACTCTATTACATTGCAGAACAGGCAAGTAAAACATTCGCACAATTGTAAGAGGAAGCTAGATTACATAGCTGTTACACATTGGACTGCTAACTGCAAGGGTAACTGTTCAAAACCACCTGCGGGTCTCTTGAGAGAAAGGTGGAGTTTTCTGCTCTTGCAGCTAGTCTCGGAAATGTACAGGGAAGTTCTAGCTTACATATTTATTGTCAGAAAATACTTGATGGCAGTTTGGTAAGAGAGAGAGAAATGGATCAACGTTTGATCATTGTGATTCATTCACTCAGTCATCAATTCAAATGACTGACGTTGTGAAAAGGTGTTCGAGGTCAATGCAACAGAGATTCAGATAAAAATTACTTAGTAACATTATCCGGAACTCACTAAAAATTGCTGAGAAATATGGATTTCTTAAATACGCAGCATATATTGTACAAACACTTGGCCAATCAAACTTCTGATCATTTGAAAAACTGCCATCCCATTTTGTGATTAGGTAATATTTACATTTCTAGTGCTCTCAGCAGTCTGAGAAGCACCATTTGGCATTTTGCCAGAGTTGACAGCATCTTCTCATCTGACACCAAAAACAAAGAAAAATGTGTCCCCCAGATGTATTAACAGCAAACATCTGGTCCTACCAAAGCAGGAGGAAAAAAAACCCCACATAAACCTCTGAAAAAGCAAATACAGACGATGTATTCCAAGGCGGGTACATATCATGCATTTCAATATGACACATGATTCTGCTCTTATGATTTGGATTTAGCCTCTGATTTAAAGGTTGCCAGCTGCAAGGAGAATGCTTGGAGGAGTCAACCTGGGACAACAGATAAGTCATTGTGGTACGAATGTTTGCCCTTGCTGAACATCAGCATCTACCATCCAATTCAAAGCGAGGGAAATGTCATGAAGCTTAAATAATTTCAATTACCAATTCAAATGCATCTGCTGTTCATCCCTTTTAATCATTGTCATTGTCTGATAAGAGTGCCAAAGATGAAAAGCTCAGTGTGGTGCTCACGGGTGTCACTCACCAAAAACATTCAATTTGTCAACTATTTTCAGAGAGGGGGAAAAATAGATCAAGTGGCATCCTGTGCACATTCTAATGACTTAGGCTTGCTGAGAAATAAATATTACACAACATAAAAAATGAAATTAGCACATTCTTTCCCATGAGGGAGCCACAGGTATTCAAGGTGATGAGATTTAAATTTTGGATAAAATTACATGTAAACATTGTAATATAAGTTTTATACATACTAAAGAAATTTTAGGGTTCTAGAAGAAATTTCATCTCATAACTACCCAAATATGCACAGCTTGAGAATTTGATGAAGAGTTCAAGAATAATAGGGCAATTTGCATAGATTTCATAAAAATATATCTACTAGAAAATGTTCATTAACTTATTAGATTTATGTTATTTTTGCTTCTGAAATGCATATTCATCAGACAACAATAGTAGCATATGTTAATGCAGGAAAACTTTCTGAACCAAAAATATGCTAAATATTTTACTTATCATTTTAATTAGGCCATATGTCTCCTATTTTTGGTAATGAAATTTGCCCAAAACTTAATTGTTAAAATATGTTTAAATCAGCTTGATTGTTTGCTGTAAGATAAATCCCCCAAAAAATAAGATAATACTCTGAGAATTTCTGCCACCTTAGAAAACGACACATAATTTTTTGCCTATTATTTACAAGAGAGTAAATAAAACTCTAAGTTAATCACTTAAAGTCTAGTTATTGTTGTCATCTCATTTCTACTGTACATAATGCTAGTAAGAAAATAAAACTATTTTGGGCTGAGCCCCAGTGGCATAGCAGTTGTGTGCAGGATTACGGCCCACAGGGCTGACAATTCAAATCCAGCAGCAGCTCTCCAGGAGCAAGGCTGGGCCACCTACACCCAGCAGAGGGCAATGATGCCCCCCCAAAAAAGAAAAAGAAAATAAAACTTTTTCATGAATAAATATATTGTCCTTTTTTCTTACTGTTTTACCTCCCTTACATAAAGTCATTTTAGGTTGGAATCAAATTTTTGGTAATGACTTGAATTTGAGGCATAGGGAGAAGAATTATGCTTCTTTTATTTTCCTCCAAAGAAATCAAGATAATTTTATTTATGACTAGATGCTTAAAAACGTATACCTAGAAATTAGAAATCATCGCTTACTGCGGTGGGGCAATAGTAAATAGTTGGCTGCCAATTTTTCCCATAAAGTTACAACTTAGGAAACTGAATAGAGCAGGTTTACTGGGTTATATAAAATAACTATGAATAGGAATTGAATGGATGCCAGACAATAATAACAATATGGAACCACATCAATGTTCCATAAGGAGGGCACTTTGCACCCACTGGCCGGCAATTCACATACACTCGAGCCATCAGTGATGCCATAGCAATAGGTTGATGACTCTCAAAAAATATTTTATTGATGATTTTTCCAGTAAGTTTTACAATTTTACACTACATGATCTGTAAACTATTCAAATCATATAGTGAATTTTATTTGTTTGTCATTCAAAAATATAAATGACAAGAAAAACATTACCATTAATGACTTTTCTTGAAACAGAAGTGGCCAAAGGACAAATGGGAAAAACAAATTATTCCCAGACAGCATATCGATTGTAATCACATGTGCGATGGTCTGGGTAGACTAGAAAAACAAATCCAGGGAGACTCACATGAGTATAAGGGAAAGCTTTACATACAAGAGCAATTGAACATTGAGAAAACAGCCCAGCCCAGCCCAGATAAAATCCATAAGCCTGATATTAGCCCATATGTCTGATTACCGATCTATAAAGTCCTCTTCAGACTCATAAAACACATGCAAGAACACTGAATGCAGGAAGATTGCCGGCCAGTGGGTGCAAAGTCAGTGGCTGTAGAAGCATCTCAGTGCTGGCAGGGGTGTCTATGCAGCTTCTCCATTTCCTAGGACTGCATAAGAGAATGTCCCTTTAGCTTCTCCTCAGGGATGTCTCCCAGGAAGACAGCCTTAACAGCAGAGTGTCTCCAAGCATGTGAACAAAGAAAAAATCTCTCCCACCTCCAAGGAAGAAATGTAGGAATTTCCTGAATTTTCTGGAGAAGGCCATGCCCATCCAGAACCCTCATTGGTTGTATTTTGATTGACAGCCTAGACTCCACCCCTGCACTTGTAATCAATCCAAATTGAATCCAGATTATGTAACTATCTTAAGCCATAGACTCATGCCATCAATGAGGCCATGGAATCTGTTTCATTTATTAAGCTAGATCTCAGGAAAACAAAAATCTAATCATGCTGCTGCTGTTAGGTGACCAGTCAGATCTAACTCAGAGTGACCTTATGTAGACCAGAAAGAAACACTGGCTGGCCCTGTACCACCCTTCCAATTATTCTTTTGTTTGAATCCAATGTTACAGTCACTGTGAAAATCCATCTCAAGGGTGTCCATTTTTCACTGCCCATCTACTTTAAAAACCATGATGTTCTTCTCTAGGGACTGATCTTGCCTGATTACAAGTCCAAAGTATGTGAAATGAAGTCTGCCCATCTAATAATATAGCACTGCTCTAATGGAGTTTGCTAATATTAATTGCTATTTATTACTGAGCACAAATTACATTTTAGACACTTGTATATATTTTATTTCTCACTCTCAAGATGGAGGAACTAGAAAAAAGTACACTTAATAATATGATCATTGTTACATACCTACTAAGTACTGTAATTGGGATTTCAACATCTGTCTAAGTGTAAGGCTTTAGTACAATTTACTAGCTTTCACAAAGAAATCTCTTTGAATATTCTCTGTAAAACAGCTTTTGAACAGTTTTACAGAGTATTATTTTGCATATAAAGGTAATATTCTATTTTTGTAAAGGTAATATTCATCATAACTCTATTTCATCATTTTTTCCTTTATTCAGCACAGTGACATACACCCCAAAGTAAAACAAAACATAGGACTTGGCCACATGGATATAATTTTGTTTGATTGTTTTTTTTTCACTTTTAAAATGTTTAATAAGAAAACACTCATTAACTGAGCTGAATGGATATATAATTATAAAGGATGTCAGTGATATAAAAGATAAGAACAAATTCAGTTGAGAGGAAAAGGCTGGGTGAAGAGTTCAAATGGACAAGTTAGTAAACGCTATCTAAGGACAATGACAGTATACCAATGTCCCAGGGCAACATGTGTGTTAGGGTTCTCTAGAGAAACAAACCAGGACACTAATAATTCTCTCTATGTGTTTATACAGATAGAAAGATATATAAAATAAGAAATAAACAGTTGATAATCTATAAAGCAGTACAAATGGCTAAGTGCAACTCACTTACATAAACAGCTAGTACACTGGCAGTCTTTTGAGTCTTGAGGCCTGCCATGCAGTCCTCTGTAGAGCAATTCAGGAGATCTGGCCACAGGCAGCAAACAGCAAAGCAGGTCACCAAAAGTCAGCCAGAGCACCATGTTCAACAATCCCCAGCTCAAGAGATATATGTTCCAAGAGCGTGGCGAAGCAGGGATTGAAGGAACCTCAACTCACAGCAACACAGTCCACCAACTAGGTGTTCCACTGCTAGTGTTGCTTGGAGATGGAGGCACAGGATGAACAAGGCTGCCAGTTCATCAGAAGATCCAAAAGTAAGAGAACAAGAGTGGGGCTCGCCACGCCATTTCTAACTCTGCCCTTCAATTGATCTTACATGTGTTCATTGGCCATGTTGTCACAACAAACCCACGTACCTTCTTTGGGCCTTTCACAAGAAGTCATAGAGCTCAGAGAACCACGGAGTAAGATGAGTGAAGCAAAACAAATCCATTGCCATCAAGTTGATTCTTCCACATAGTGACTTGAGAGGACAGAATACAACCGTCTTACAGAATCCAAAACTATAATTGTTACAGAAGCAGACAGTCACATCTTTCTCCGATAAAAGAGCTGGTGGTTCTACGAGCCTCACACTTCAACACCGAGCAATCAGGACTCTATGCAAAAGATATAATAAATCTTAAGTGCCTGTGTTTTAAGACATGTGGCCAAACAAGTTCATGGAAGCAGGATTCAAAAGATCAGAGGACATGATGCATTAAGTAAATTTACTGCACATGATCTAAAGAGTTGAATAGCAAGGGTGTTACTTTAAGGATTAAAAGCTGACTGGGCAAAGCCAGGGTATTTTCAATCACCTCACATGAATGTGATAGTTACACATAAAATAAGGAAGACTAAAGAAACATTGATATATTTGAATATGTATTCAAATTGATCTCTGGTGCAGGTCTAGATATTAGAAATACTATGGTTTGGTAAAAGAGCAAATATATATGTCTTAAAGAAGTACTGCCAGAATGCTCCTTAGGCACAAGTGTAGTGAGACTTATTCTCACATGCTATCAGGAGAGACCACTCCCTAGAAAAGGACATAAAGTTGACAAAGCTGAAGGGCAGAGAAAAAGAGGAAGGCCTGTGGACATAGATTGACACAGTAGCTGCAACAATCGTTTCAAACATAAGAAAACTGTCCATCACCCACATTTCTGTTGTACGCACACACACTCATGCACACACACACACATACACACACCCCAGGAGAGGGGCAGAGGGAGGGACAGTGTTTATATATCATCATTGTGATCAGTTCCCCATTTCTCTGCCTTCTCCTTTTGATCTTCAATAGCGTGTTATTCTACCTTGGTGGTGAGTGCGGTGATAAAGATGAAAGGTAAGTCTCAGTGATCTCTCCAATCTCTAGCTGAGCAATCAACCTTTTTTAGAGTTCTGTTCCATTTTTTCCCCCACTCTATCCAGTTCTAATGCAATACCAGTAGTAGTAATGCATTGGGCTAACCATAAGGTCAGAGTGAAAGCACAAGTCTACAAGAAAAAGACAAGGCTTTCAACTCCCATAAAGGCTTAGAACTGGCTTCCGGTGTCTGCTCCAGACCTATATATCTGACTGCTTGCTCCCCTGACCCACGCCACTGCCAGACAGGTCAGGCTTGATTGACTGCAGCGAAGCCTGCTGGGAGGTATCATTAAGACTTTCTAACAGAAGGGATTTGACCTGTTATTCAAGACCTCCAAGGAACATCTGAAACAGCACTATATTGACCTGAAAGACCACCCATTCTTCCCAAAGCTGGTGTAATACATGTGGCCTTGTCTGGGAGGAGCTGATTGTGATAAAGCCAAGCCAGGTGATGCTCAGGGAGACCAATCCAGCAGATTCTCAGCCAGACCATCTGAGGAGATTTCATATACATCCATATACAAATATCTTCTGTCAAATCTATGTGGATTCATGGACATACCACCCCCTCTTTCTCCTCCTTCTACCTATTCAACTTTCACATTGATGTAGGCATCTACTCATAGATTATCGTTTTCATAGGCGTATATGCTACAAAACTGTAAATAACAGTATGTGATAGTTAAGAACTATGTCAACTAGACACGCCTGGTGGAGCTCAAAGTATCAACTCTGTTGCAGCCTGATACCACCTCTCTGGTGATAATCCTTTCTGTATAAGAAACAAATCATGGCTGATCTCTCTTTGGCCCTTTGCTTTCTGCAGGAACTGGACCTTGCATCTGGTTCCTCCATCTTCCGTTGTGTCACTTGCCAACACAAGAGCCATCAGCAGACTAACATTGGAGGACTCATTCTGTTTGCTTTCAGTCCTCTATGTCCACTACTACCTCTGCTTTGTTGTTCTGCTTCCTCTCATAAGCTTCAACATATCAGAAGTCTGACTTGGTCTGGATTGGACTTAACTTATGTCTACAATTCTGTAAGCCATTTCTTGATAAAAGTCCCTTTCTTTATATAACACATACAAGCATCAGTGGTTTTGCTTCTCTAGAGAATCCAACCTAATATACTATATATAATCCCTCTGTTGCTTTTAACTTTTACAGACTTCCCAGTGTCTTTGTCTGTCACCATAATTTTCTCTTAAATCCCCTACTATTTTGTGTAGCAACAAAAAAATACAGCAAAGTGGCAAAAGTCACAATTTCTGTAATATAGAAATCTGGCCAAAAAGGAAAGCTCAAATATTTTCCACTAAGAAAGAATGATAGAAAAGTAGTAAGTTGCACCCTTTAAATTGGGAAGACTTCTAAGATCTGAAACTTAAAAAAAAAGAGCAATCCTGTAAATTTTTGGTCTTTACTGGTTTCCTTGCATATAATACTTAAAACTGCTATAATATATTTTAAAAGTATTGACTACAAGAAAAGATCCAGTACTATTTGTCCATCTTAAACAAAGACACTCCACACAGTCAATTATTCAATTCAGTAGAAATGTCACACAAGAAAACTATGAATGTGCCACACATGATTCTGACAAGGGAATCCAAGTGAACATAAATCTTTTTATAAAAATCATGAGCATTAACCACTTACCGAAAAGTAGATTTGGGACTGAGATTTTGAATTAAAAAACTATATATAGAGGCAACTATCACCTATCTGTAAAAAGTCTAGGATGTCAAGAAGTCCTTACAAGTTTCATTATCAATATCAAATAAAGCTCAGTTATAAACTACTCCATGCATTGTGATAGTTGGTATTCATTCTTAAGATAAGCTCTTAAAAATAATAATGTTCTTCCAAATGCTAGGAAATTTTAATAAATGGATGCAAATTTTGTTTATTTACTTGATATAATCTCTTACACCATGGTATAACTTTTTTGTATTTGTATTTGCAATGGAAGTCACAATTTGCCATAACATGGTTTCCCTGGTTTTATGGCCTTTAGCAATTTCACTTATAACACATTCATAGCCTGATTCTCCTTGAGCCCTCATGAATCTTGATTTTACAGCATAAGCACAAATGCAATAAAACATGGTTCTCATTTAAATTATGTGAAATTGATATTGTGCTGCATTCAAATGTCTCAAGAAAGAATCTATTCGGTCATAGCAGGGGTGTTAGAGACAATGGATACTGCAGACTCTAAGAGAGAAGACTGGGTTTTACCTCCTCATGAACTTCAGCGTTCTTCCCAGGGAGAATACTTATTCCATCAGAGTACTTCTAACACTGGATTTTATTACAAGCCTTTATGTGGCCTTCTCAATCTAAATCCACGGATCCCATGGAAAATATCGATGTTTCTGAATAGCCTGGTCTATTCTGAAGATCAAGAGTCTATTTTTATATAAGAATCTTACTCTTAGAAAACTGAATCTTAAAGAAACTCACCTGATACTAATTTGTTCTCTGATAGCATTAAAGTATCTGTCATGTTGCAAGATAGGAACTTTGTACAAATTTGAACAGCAACTATGTGCATACTTCATTTAGGAAGTAAAGTAAATAAATGCCTCTTAGATTGTCTTTTGAAGTCATTCTGAATGCTTTAGAAGGACTGCACGCTAGACTGTTGTTTTTATTCTGTTATTGTAAAGTGACCTTTAATTAAGAATGCTATTCTCTTCCAGCATCAAGCTTTGGTATTTTTAATATTAAGACCAAATATATATTTAGACATGCTATATAGCTGTCCTTCACACCACCCCCTGCCACCTCCTTTAAATCCATCCCAATTCTATTTGCATCTAGTTGCTAATATATTAGCCATTTTATTTTACTGATGATTAAATCTAGCCAGGCATATTTTCAATTCTGAATGTCACCTTTCCAAAACTGCTTTTAATGTGATGAAAAAATCAGGAATCCCTCAAATCCAACTCAAATTGATCATTAGAGTTAATATATTACCAACATATCAATTATCTTATTATTGCATAAAACCACAGAAGTGGACAGTGAATGTGCATTTTATATTGAAGAACATTTATTTATCAGATACTAAACATTTATTTATCAGATATTTATCAGCTAGTTAGGGAAGTCGTTTGATGGACATCTCTGTTCTGTAGAGAAGAGCAGGCTCTTCCATAGACAGGTGTCTAAATCCTAGTTAAGGTGCCCAATATCTCTGAAACAGTGATCGAACTCCTGAGTATATTGATTCTAATCCCTCATTTATAAAATGGAAATTATAGAAAAATCAATAGAAAGGAATTAGCATAGTGGGTGAAATTTAAAAATTACTTAATGAAAAATATTTATATTTTAATGAATCTACCTCGTGGGTGGTTTGTACATATTCAGCAGCACTGCAAAAAGGAGGTGTCACTTTCTCCTTGTAACAGATGGGTTGTTCTAAGTCAGAGTCAATGTGAAAACGCGAATTTCTTTCTTCCTTTTTCCCATCTTCCCTTTTTCTCATTCTTTCCTTCCTTTTTTCTATTTGCAGATATATAATTACCCTACATTACATTTTCCCATACATAAATAAAATAGGTTTATCAGGTTTTTCTGATTCGATGAAAGTAAGCTACACATGCATCAGGCAGTCATGGGTATCACGACACTAGAAGGCATGTTTTCTAGCACCACAAGAATCATTAATCACGCCTCCTTATGGCCTAGAAGAAAGACCTGTGATATCAAATTGTATGTTAAAATCATATGGGGAATGTTTTCATAGTTCAACTGCTGCTTAGGATATATTTGTCTTTACAAATTATGTAGGACTTATTACCCCCAGATTTTTTATTATGAGAATTGTGGTCATTGTGAATTGATATACACTTGTAATAAGTTACTACATTGTTTTGAAGATTTATTTACTACCAGTTGAGCTACACTTGAAACCTACCCACAGTCATGGTGCTTTTTACCCTTCTTATGTTATTTTCAAACATAATTGACAGATGCTGATTCTGAAAGTAGATCTCTGTGATCTTCATATGTAGAGATCTGTGCAGAGATTCTCAACCTGTGTGTCGTGACCTCTTTGGGGTTGAATAACTCTTTTGCAGGGGTCGCCCAATTCATAACAGTAGCAACATTAAAATTACGGAGTAGCAGTGAAAAAAGTTTTATGGTTGGGGGGTCACCACAGCATAAGAAACTATATTAAAGGGTCACAACTTTAGGAAAGTTGAGAACCACTCATCTGTGGAATCTAGGAAGACATGCTCTATCTACTTCCTTAAAATGATACACTGAATTATGTTTTATGAATATTTTATATGTAGTTAATTAGTATGGTTAAACCTCTTTAGCACTCATCTATTCCAGCTATACTAGCAAACCCAAATTTTGGCCTGGAAACCATGAGGATCAGACCTTGCTTATTCATGATTGCACTGTCTTATTAAACATTATACTGCTTTTCCCAACTGGAATTCTTTGCCAGCCTCCTTGATCTTTCTGCTCTTCATATACTTAATGCATTTAAGAATAGATAAAGGAGGAGGTCCCGATTGATTTCCATCTTACTGCAGTTTTCCAGTAAAGAGAAAGCAACTAAGCTTTATTTTTCATTCTAACCTAAGCATAAACCAAATCTAAAGCAAATCAGTTACTATCAAGTCAATTCCAATTCCGGGCAACTCCATATTCATAGAAATGTGCTCTACCGGGCTGTGGCGACAGCTCTCATTCAGATATGGATTGTCAGGCTGTTCTTTTGGGTGCCCTGTGGCAAGGTCCAAACCACTAACAATTTGATTGGAAGCTTGGCACTGAAAGATTTGTAGCATTCAGAGTTTCCAGCATACTTGCATAGGGTTTCTGGCATATTATCTGAAACAGAACAATTGGTTGTGAACATTTACCTTGTTTCTTAAACCTCAGACTCACTAACTGCTTTGCTTTACAGAAATCACTTGTATATTTGTTTTTTTCTTGCTCCCTAGAAGCTCATTCTAATGTCAAAATGTTAGTATTGACAACTAATTTTGATCTAAATGGAAGAGTTTTCTTAATCTTCTTTTAAAAAAATCTGGTTATTTAAGATAAAATTTGTTTTTAATATGAAAATCTGAGAGATGGTTATTAGACATGTTTTATGTGTATTAAAACAAAACAACCAAACAAGGACCACAAGGCCATGGACTACATTTTGACTTATACAGGGTTTTTGAGTGTAGAAAGCTTTATCTTTTCCCCAATTCTATTCCTATAAAGACTGGTCGTCTTGAGAAATCACAGGGGCAGATCTACCCTGTCTTATAGGGTGGCTATGAATCAGGTTTGTATGCTTTGTTCTGTTTTGAGTTCACTTTAAATTTATAGTCAACATTTTTAGCAATTTAGTCACAGTAATATTTAAAAAAAAACCATAGTAACCTTATAGGACAGATTAGAGGAAAACGGCCCAAGTGGTTTCCAAAGCTAACTTTTAACTGAAGTAAAACGTTTTATATTTCTCCTGCAGAAGGGCTGGTAGTTTCAAACAGCTATCTTTGCAGTTGTCAACCTAAAGTGTTACCCACTATGCCCTTAGGGATCTTGGTTTGATAACAGTGAGCTGTTTTCTTTTGTCAATGTGAAAAAGAGTTTCTTAAAGCTTTATTGCACAGTGAAATATTGTAGATTCACAATTTCTACAGAAACACACTTTACCATAAATAAAACCAGACAGAATTGGTGTGCTTACTGGATGATATATAAAGTTTTACTGTTGTCCATTTTTTCATCATATTGTGTGTGAAATCAGTGTTTAAGCAGAGCTCTTTCATTATTTTTTAAATCCTCTTTCTCGTAATCATTACCAATGTTTAATGGACTATTTATAGCACTGAAAATTCCAGACAATTTTTTTTTATCTTATTGAGCTCTCAGGCATAAGAAAAGTACCTGATTCCCCATATCTATCCTTTCACTATTTAATGTCTCTGAGGTAAATATTATTAGTAACAGAATTGTACATAGACTTTCATCAAAAGATAGATAGATAAGATTATGATGCTATACGTGCCAGCTGAGAACCATACTTAGATTTGACATCTCTTTCCTATTCCTTGAAAAGAGATGGAACTCAATATCTCAGAATAGTATACAAAAATGCTACTGCATGCATAAGACTGTATTACAAGGTCAAAGTTATTTTTACTGCCACTAAATAAACATATATTTATTTCCTCCATCATTATAATTTCTCATATGAAAAGCAGGCAAATCACAACAAAGAATAAACTGCTTTAGTATTTACTACATGGTTTAAAACCAAGAATGGTATGTGATAACATTGTTGTCTTTCATCATACTTATTCAATCTGCATGCTGAGTAAATAATCAGAAAAATTAACTTATATGAAGGAGAAGGTGGCATCAGAAATGAAGGAAGGCTTATTAACAATCTGTGAATTACACAACCTTGCTTGCTGAAAGTGAGGAGGACTTGAAGCATTTGCCCATGAACAGCAAGGATTACAGACATCAGAATGGATGACAATTCAATGTAAAGAAGACCAGTATCTTCACAATTGGACCAGTAGGTAACATCATGATGGATGGAGAAAAGGGTGAAGTTGTCGAGGATTTTGCCTTTCGTGGGTCCACAATGAATTCTCATGGAAGCAGCCGTTAAGAGATCAAAGGTGCCATGAATTAGGTCAATCTGTTGCACAACCCTCTTTCGAGGATTGAAAAGCAATGATGTTACTTTGAGGAATAAACTGTGCTGACCCATGTCATAGTATTTTCAATTGCCTCATATGCATTTGGATGTTGGACATTGCTTGAAGAAGACAGAAAATGAATTGCAGCATTTTAATCATGGTGCTGGAGAAGTATATTGAAAGTACTGAGGACAAACATATCAAAAAACAACTCTGTCTTGGATGAAGACCAATGTGCTCTTTAGAGGCAAGAATGGTGACAAATGTTGTGGACCTTGACACTGTGGTTCTAACCCAGTCTCAGGAGTTTGGAACGGGTGAGAGTTCTGAAGATTTCAGATGTCTGAATTACAAAGAGGTATGGGGAAGTCTCAGAGTGTTCCAAGTTACATTTTGAACTATCTTAGGTAGCAGCCATTGCTGAGTTGATCAGAAGTCAATCTAATAATATAAATAACTAACTAAGAAGACTGTTGGTCCAGAGAGCTAGTATGTACTCAGACAGCAGGTTAATTCTTGTTGGATGGACTTCGGTTATAGATGCAAACACTGAAAGTCACAGCTATAAGGAAGATACTTCAGATTGCTGCCTTTCTCCCACTTCCACTCAACAAGTGGATCCAGAGGGTCACCTACTGAGATTTTCAGGCTGTCTGCTGGTTCTAGTTAACTTTCAGTCCTAGAGATGGGAGTTTCTGCAGGGCTCCAGATTTTTTCCAGCTTCAAGAGTAAAGCACTAATTCAAAATTCAAAAAGGCTGATAGTCCCTCCACTCTACTTTTTTTCTCTTCAGTCTGCCAATAGGTCTTTCAGTAAACCTTTTCAAATGCAGATCTCCTAAGTACCCAAGGTCGAAGATGGAGGCTTATATTTGCTAACCATTCTTATAGACAACTCATATATAGATTTAGCAGAACCAATTTAATGCCTCAAGGCAATGGGCTTACAAACTTTCTATTCATATTTTATAGCACAGCAAAGGGCGCAGGGGGGTTATTTTTTTTTCCTGGTGGGTTTATTTCATGGTTTTTGCTGAGACAGGAAGTGATAAAAATCAATTTCAAACAGAAAGGCATAGAAATTCCTTTCCTACCATAGTCTGCTCAAGACATTCCTCTCCCAAGATGCTTTAAACCATGCAGTAGAGGAGAGAAAGGGGGTCCCAAGAACAGAGAGACACAGGGCAAGAGGACAATAGAAAAACAAAAGCAAAAAATGTTTTTAAAGCAAAGCTATAACTTGTTCCCAGGGGCAGAAGAAAATTTGAAAAGGTATGTTGGAGTAGTACATCAGTATTGGCCTGAGTCATTTTAATATAATATGAATAACTTTACAAAAACTTAGAATGCAAGAAAATATATTTATACTTTTCCCCTCCTGTTATGTTCTTGTTGCATTGATTTTAAGTTGGAAACTATGATAAAAATAATATTTTGTATTTTTACTTATAAAAAGAAAACAAGTTCTCCTAGTAAATTACTATCAATAGAATTAGTTCATCTAATTCTAATCCATACATCTAATCCATACAAAATGGATTTAAGAAAACATTTTCTAAAATTGTGGGTTTAGATAGCATTTAGTGTATCAGAACATTCAGATTACACTTAAACTGACAGAAAAATAACTGACCTTGCAATCTAAAAGAATTCTCAAATAAGATACTATGTGTTGAATAGATGGGCAGAGTGAAAATCATTTGAAAGGTGTTTCATCCTGTATGCTAAATTTGAAATCCAGCTACTGCACAGAATTTCTCAACTAGTGATTACAATATAATGTTGATAAGCAACCTTTTGAGGATATGGCTATTTTCATGAAAAAAAACAAACTATTGTATTTTGTAAATTATTTTAAATGCACCTTTCCTCATTCTCTCCATTTACCTTATTTTTACTTATGCTTTCTCTTGCTTGTGTGAAGTTATTGGTCTGACATCAAAGTGCTTAACTGAAATCAAATATAAACATTCGGAGAAAGGACTCACCATTATCTATTTCCAACGTAAGAAGGGCAGTGGGAAGGCTGTTTATGTTCTTTCAGCCACCAAGTGCTCTCATTTAAAGACTTTAGATATATACACTTTATCCCCACTAAATTCTAAAACGTTTTGCAGTTTACAAATAGTTTAATAGATAGTATAACATCCAGGATCCATAATAATAATAATTTTTGCAGCCATGAGAAGACATCTGGCTGATTATAGATGCATTTGATAAACTTTACAGTTTATTGAACAATATCCAGGATCCATGTGAATTATTATGTGCAGCTATAGGAAGAAGTGCGGCTAGGACGCTTTAGAGATGAAGATGGCAAGATTTCATCTTAGATACTTTGGACATATCAAGAAAGACCAGTCCTGGAGAAGGGCCCTCTGCTTGGTAACATGGAGTGCAGAGAAGAGAAGGAAGCCCCTCACTGCGATGGATGGACACGGAAGCTGCGACAATGGGCTCAAACGCGGGTGCGCTGCGAAGATGGTGTAGGACCAGGCTGCATTTCATTGTGCTGTGCCTGCGTTGCTATGGGATGGAACGGACTTCTTGACAACTAGCCACTGCCACCACGGTTTACAGGGGAAACCTACTATGGATTGACCTTCAATTTTCATTCTGTTTTTCTACACAGTAACAAGGCACCGCTGTGACTCTTCACCAACCCCTTTAGAATCATATATTTAAAGTATAGGAGTTGATCAGACAGTGCAGCAGGATCCTGGCATGTGTAGGGTAGTCAATTTTCCTTATAGAAGTAAAAAAAATTAAATTTGAGATTCTACAGAAAATTGCAGATATCTTTCAGTTTAAAGCCATTTACAGAAACATGTTAATGTGAGCTTTTATCATAATGAAATGGTGCAGCTTATGATTGGACACTGAAGGGCAAAAGGGCTGGGTTATATCCGCAATGGAAAAAAAAAAACCAACAATATACAGTGAAGCTCAAGCACCTGTGCCAACTCTGGCCCGAAACAGACACTCCCTTTATGTCTCCTTTTATGGCATGTGGTGTTTTGTAAATAGAAAGAGGAAAATTTAATTGAGAGATTCTAAAAACACAAGCTCCTACTACCTAAAGTGATTCAGTTCGTAATGATTAAAAATTAGTAGTACTCCCCTATGGCTACTAAAATCAATTTCTTTTTCCTGAAAGCTTTTATTTTTGCAGAGAGCTTCCAAGAATTTGTCATTATAAACAAAGTCTAGGGCTGAGCCCCGGGTGATGTGGTGATTGAGTGCGGAACTGCGGCCCACCGGCTTGGCGGTTCAAATCCAGCAGCAGCAAGGCTGGGTAGCTCCCACGACCACCAGAGGGCAGTGATGCCCCCCCAAAAAAAAAACAAAAGAAAAAATAAGAAATAAAATCTAGATTAAGCTCACAATAGCAATTTAAACAAAAAATAAAACAAGTACCATGGATAACAAAAGATAGAACTGACCAATAGACACATAAAGTTAACAGATCAAATAACAAATTTATAGATTTTTCCATATCCATTTATTTTTCTTTTTCATTATTTCAGGTTTCACTGAATGAAAGAATTTATTGAAGAGAAACATACCTAAAGGATGCTCAAAGATCTCACCTATGTAAATGACTAATTATAAAGCTTAGAAATATCTTTAGAGCTACAAGAAGGAATTAAAATTATGAAAGACTGGCAAATAACTTAAAATGGACAAATACACACAAAGAAAATTTGCATCATAAAATATATCTGATAAAACATCTTTTATAAAAGTTTTATCATATGATAATTTTGCTTTCGATTTAGTATAACTTAATCTTGCCTCTATCTCATAATCTGTTACTGATGAGTCGTTTGAACATAGAGGTAGGTGTATGTCCGAAGGTGTAAAATTCCCCAAAAGGCCTCTAAGACCTTAAGTTTTTACAGAAATAGACAGCCACATTTTTCTTGGAGGGACTTTCTAGTTAGCTTAAATAACTGAAAATAGAACACAAAAGACAAAAAGTCTAAAAAGAGCAAGCAAGGAGGAAAGGTCTAAAAAGAGCACGCAGGGAGGAAAATTAAACTTTAGGACACTTTAATTGATTCCTAAAGTTGTCAGAATACAATGCAGAAAATAGACCCAATAAAATTAGTGTTGGTTCACTAAGAAAATATGAATGTCAATTTAAAATATTGTACTAAGTAAAAATATATCTTAATAATTAGGTTCATATGGCATTATAAACAAACAGATGGAAAAATTCTAAAAGATATCCATAAAGGTGTAAGGGGATTGATATAAAATGAAAAGCCAAAGATGTGCTAAAAAAATAATTTGAAGTGAAATTTATGTCTGAGGATTAACTGAAATTTTTATGCATATTTCTCTTTAATAAATTCTTTCATTCATTGAAACCATAAATAATGAAAAAGGAAAAGGAATGTATATGGAAAAATCATCAGTGTGCTATTAAATCTGTTAGGCTTTTGCATCATTGAAATACTGATAGCATAAAAACCAGGCGCCACTTTTGTTACATGAATCCAAAACTCATGGACCATACATGGGCTGGAGATAAAAATGGGTGACCAACGTGTGTATCCGTTTCACCAGCATCAAGGGCATAGATAACACCTCTCAAGACAAGGAGGAGAAAAGGAAAAGTAGGGTGGAGCGGAGCATGCAGCTACACAAACATAAAAAAGCTTGCATGTGAGTTGAAAATTCAGTTTTAGAAATTGATTTTCGTTTCTATTTTCTTACATCACAGGACACTTGCAGTCCATCTAGCAGTTAATCTTCCTAAACAGCCATGATATTAGCCAAAAGTATTTATTGACATTCTCGAAGTTATGTGCAAAGAACACATGAGGGATAGTTTCTATGTTTTATAGATTACAGTATTAGAAGATAATATCTTGATAATCGATTCTCCAGTAATTATTTGCTGATTTTTTACATTCACTCACCATATATTTCATTAAGCTTGCATCTCAATTGTGGTGTCTGTGTGTGTGGTGAGCCAGAAGTAAACAAATTTGAAAAAAATGTTATAAACAAAAGTAAGTAGCTGTGGTGGTCATGTGATTATGTTAATTTCATGATTGAGATGTAGGGGTGAAGTCTAGCCTATTAATCTGGAGATAGCCAGTGAGTAGCCAAGGCCTCTGTTTGGGCATGGCTTTCTCCTGAGACTTCTAGGAAATCTCATGATATTTCCCTTATGGAAATGAGAAACTATCTCCCTGGTTGTGGGGAGTTAGTCTCAGAGACAAGGAATTACGGACAAGACAAGATGGTAGTGTCTGAGCTGTTGCAGGAGCTGGAGGAGAAGCCACATGGCCTTGCCCTGATGGAGCCAGACGTCTGAAGCTGGAGAAGCCATGGGGAGACCCCTGCCAGTGCTGAGTTGCTTCTACCACCACTGGATGCTGTCGATGGACCCTGAGCACTGGAAATGAGGGGACCATGAGGGGACCCCTGTCAGCGCCGGGACTCTGCACCCACTGGCCAGCGACTTTGTGAGTCAGAAGGAGAATATAGAGTGATATCGGACATATGGGTTAATATTGGACATGACTTTGAACTGGGCTGGGCTGGGATGCTTTCTCAATGCCCCATTCCTCTTGTATATAAACCTTTTCCTTATTTCCATATGTGTGTCTATGAATTTGTTCCTCTAGCCTATCCAGACTGACACATTAACCTAACAGATAAAAATAGCAGTGTGACATCTTAGACATAAGGATTATAAATTTGATGGTTGGTACAGAGGAGTGCTGGTGGCGTTTTGGGGAATTATTGCATTGTTAACCACAAGGACAGTTCAAAACCATGAGCTGCAGGAGAGAGGAGGCTATCTGTTTCCATCAAGATTTACAGTCTTTCATACTGATAAAGGATATTTGTGACTTGTCATTGACTCCATGGCAGTGGGTTGTGGTTAGCGGTGATATTAAACTGGGACATCAACGATAGAGTATCTGAAGCCTTAACATGTTCAAGAAATCTGAGCACAGAAGTAAAGTTGAAGACGTGATCCCATATTGTTAGACAAATTCAATTACAGGAATAACAAACTGATAGCTTTCTTTGTCTAAGAGCATATTTATTTAGAAAAAGAAAGATACATTGAAAATTCTTAAACTGTAGGATCTTATTGATTTGTTGGCTAGTGAAATGTCATGGTAGATTTGTTATACATAGCTATGTATATGGGCAGACATATAAATGATCTTTTTTTAAAAACTGGCTTTTAAAAACTTTTTATAATGGTTTCTGAAATACTCATAATTATATTGATGGTCAGGGCACATTAATGTATTTATCTACTAAAAACTCATTCAAATTCTTTTTTCCTGATATAATGTTAGGCAATCAATGTTGTATAGTCCATAAAGTTCCTTAAATTAGGAACAAATAGAATGGATTGCATTATTAGGATCCATTAGTCAAATCAATGAGGCTTAATTATATTAATAAAACATGTTAAAAAAACTGGTTCATGGTTCATTTATCACTTTCTTAAGAAAATTTGCCAACACTACATTTCATGATCTCATCAAAAGTTATGATAAGGTTTGACATCCCTGTAGTTCACAAATTCCCATGCCAATAAGGAAAAAGTAGTCCTGTGGCAATGTATGCTTTTCAGCCTTGACCAACCAATCTAAATAGAGTGGGTTAACTGAAAACACTATTCCAGACTTTCAAGTTCATAGACAACATGAATATTTTGTCAAGTTTTATTTTGTTTTTTAACAAAATCTCACAGCATTTCCAAACTCAGGCTCTTCAGTATTTCTCTAAGCATGTACATTAAGTATCCTATTAATCCTTCTAATTTAATTATCTTCCACTACAGCTATCTTCCATGTTATCTATGTAGAAATTCCACTTCAGGTAAAGAAAATATGATTGCTGGCGCATTAGGAATGAGTACTCCTGATAATTGTGTAAGTCTGAGCTCTAGACAAAGAAGCCCCAATGGGGCAGCAGCTAAGCATTTTATTGTTAAGTCCGGGATTCTAAATTTAATCCTGCCAGATTCTCTGAGAGAAAAAGATGTGACCTTCTGCTTCTGTGAGAATTATAACTTAGGAAAGCCCTATGAGAGATTTCTATTCTATCTTCCAGAATGCACTTGAGTTGGACTAGACTGGATGGCAGTGGCATCGTTACTGTAGACTGGATTCAACATCATCCTCATATCTATTATCTTCTCCTCCAAAATTTAAGTCCCTTATTGATGCACTCATCATTAACAATTATAGGGAAATGAGCGAGATAATTAGCATAATGTCTCTTCAAGAATTAAGCACAAACCACATGTATTTAGCAAAATTTTATCTTACATTTGAGCATATGCATGCCTTGTATCATTCACTTATATACAAATTTCAATTATTCTAAGTATTCTTCATGAAACATAATGTTATTCACAAATCAGGAAGCAGTTAAATGTCAACAATTATTGTCCTTGTTTGGTCATTACATTTTTGTTAGCTGTTATCAAGACAATTCTGACTAATGATTTCATTTTTTTTTCTCTCTTTTTTTTAACAGGGGAGAACGTGAATGCAGTTCCCCACTACCACAAATTGTGCAGTCGAGTTTCCCACATTCGGGGAAATCGCAGAAATCAGCATATCCAGGATGCAATGGTTATGCCCCACCTTGGGAAAACCACCTTAATGATCATGGTATCTTCCCTGCTAAATAAGTAGGGGTTATTTCATCTTTATGAAGTGAAAGTGCTATGCAAAGTTTTCAATGATGTGACCTTTCAGAAGTAGATCATTTTGGCTGTCTGTGAGGTGCCTTCTGGGCATTTTCAAAGTACCAACCCATCCATTGGAGATAAAAGCTAAATCATTTACACATCTCAGGTGTTATAGCCATTGGTTAGGGACTTTCTTTATAATGCATGGACTTACTTTTGGAAACTAACAGATTTCTAATATGCAATTGGGGCATGTACATTTATATTTATATTTATTGGCTTTTAGTGGTTTAATACACACACACATTTCTCTGTTTGAAGAAAGGTTTTAAAGCAAGCAGTCCAGTAGCAATGAACAAATCCAACACTCATGTCTTGGTTTCGAAAATCACTATCTGATAACCAGAACAAGGGTTCATTGGAAAAATCACTGATCGGAGCACACAGGAGCAAATGAAGGGGAACGAAGAGCAAGTGGAGCACTTCCTGGCCCGCCAAACCCACAGAATGATATTCCTGCTCAGAGCAGCCAATGCACAGAGAGGACATTAAGCTTAGCTACATTAGGAGACATGATGTCCCTCACTGACCCGTAACACTATGAAGGACAACACTGGAGACACAGTGTTGGAAATGTGGTTAATCTGACCCTACCACATTGAGACGAAACACTACGAGAATGCAACCAACCATCAAGGGGCACAGAGCAAAGGAAATACCAAAAATAGACTTTGGGGCTGGGATGTGGTGCCCCAGCAGACTTGACCACAGTCTCCTAAAGATCAACAAAGAGACCTTGAATTACCTACCAGTTTTCCTTTTGGGGGGGTCATTTGTTTTTGGTGTTGTTTTGTTTTGCTTTGCTTGCTTTTATTTCTTTCTTTTGTTCTGTCTTGTTTGTGCATATTATTATCTGTGCAGGTCTATCTAGATAAGATGGGCAGAATAAACAATCTGGAGGAGATAGCAATAGGACCAACAGTTCCAGAGGGAACATGTGAGAGGAGGAGATAGGGAAAAGCAAGTGGGTATTAACAAACCCATGGACAAAGGAACAATGAGTGAAGGCTCCAATAAAAGCGATGGTAAGGGCAATATAACTGAGAGGAATTACTGAAAACTCAACGAAGACCAAACATGGTAGAAGGACAAGAGAAAAGCAAAAGGAAAAAGAGAAAAGAACTAGGAGGTAAAATATATTTATAGAGGTCTAAATACAGGCATGTACATATGCAAATATACTCATATATAACAATAGAGAAATAAATTTATGTACATAGATTTATATGTTAGGTATTAAGGTAGCTGACAAACACTGGGCCTCTCAATGATCAAGTACTCCCTCAATGCAGTAACAATTTGTTCTAATTACCTGGTATTCCTTGATTCTTACCTTCCCAATACAATCACTGAAGACAAAGCCGGTGCATAAACAAATGTGATAAAGGAAGCTGATGGTGCCAGTCTACCAAAAGATACAGCATCTAGGGTCTTAAAGGCTTGAAGATTAAAAAGTGGCGTTCTACTAAGAGGCAATAATGCTCACATGGAAGGAGCACACCATTGTGAGTGAGGGGGAGTATGTAGTGAAGACCCAGAGCCCATCTGTAGGCAACTGTATATCCCCTTACAGAAGGGTTACAGGAAGGAGATGACCACATCAGTGTGCAGTATAGCACTGATGAAACATACAACTTTCCTCCACTTCTTTAATGATTCCTCTCTTCCATCCCCTCCCCCCACTATTATGATCCCAATTCTACCGTACAAATCCAAATAGACCATAGGTCGGACACCAGTAAAGTTAAGAGCTGGAAACACAGGGAATTCAGGGTTGACAAATCCCTCAGGACAAATAATGAGAGTAGTCATACCAGGAGGGTAAGAAAAAGTGAGAGGAGAAAGGCAAAATGAATTACAATAATCTACATATAACCCCTTCCTTGGAGGAAGGATAACAGAAAAGTGCATGAAAAAAGACATTGGACAGTGTAAGGCAAGAAAAAGTAATAATAATTTATAAATTATCAAGGTGGAAGGAGGGGAGGGAAAGAAGGAGGAAATGAGGAGCTGATATCAAGGGCTCAAATAGAAAATATTTAAAAATGATGATACCAACAAACATGTTTGAATGGATGCATGGATTGTGATAAGAGTTGCAGGACCCCCAAATAAAATACATTTTAAAAAGAGGAGAGAGTTGGAAAATATAAAATATCAGCCTGGAGCTTCTTGAACTGCTAGAAAATAAACCACATTGATGCTAAGACTGAGCTGCCAGTAACCATAACTGGAATAATTTGAGCAATCAAATAAAATAAATTCTCATATAATATTACCAAAGAATAAAATAGAAATCCATAAATCCATAGTGGTGCAAATAAATTATTTAAATTTGCATAAGTAAAAAAGCAACATAGATAAACCTATCTTGCAGAACATTCCAAGAAATATATGTTAATACTCTGTCCACAAAAAGTTGGATTATATCCTTTCATTTTTACGAAGATAAAATGGGCACTCCACTTCTGGGGGACCACTGAAAACTCTATGGATAGCATCAAAAGATTGTCAGATACTGAAAATCTCCTTAATGGAAGGAGAATATTGTCAGAGATCGTGCAGAAGATGAGCTTTTCAAGTTGTAAGAAAATCAAGGTAGGACTGAGAAAGATCTACTGTCTCTAAGCAGTGAGGAGCATAATGGACGGAGGAAAGTCTGTTGGAATAGATAGTAGAACCTTCATTTCCTGATGGGGAATAATTTAAAGAAAGAAGAAACTGCTGTAATTACTAATCAGAACTTAACATATGTAAATTATGAATATAGAATGGGAAGCATAAAGATAATATTCCAGGTGTTTCTGAACTGAAATGTGGTAGTGGCTGTTTAACATCAGAAAATCACATCAGAAAATCATAATGTTGCATTCATCACCCAAAAGCTCATAAAAAACTATCTTGAATTACAATGCTTTCTGTGATAGAACAATATCTATCTGCACACAAAGAGACACTTGAATAATGGTAATAGCAAAGACTATTGAGAGTACCATGGATTGATAAGAAGATAAGTTTGCCTTGGAAGAACTACAGGCAGAAGGCACCTTAGTGGCAAGAATGGTGAGACTTAATCTCATATACTTTGAGCATGCTGTCAGGAGAGACCAATCCCTGGAAGAGGAGATTGTTCCTGGTGAAGCAGAACAGTAGGGGAGAGGAGGAAAACCTTCCACCAGAGGCATTGACACAGTGGCTACACTGATGCGCTAAACCATCAGCAATATTGTGAGAATGGCACACTATCTAGCAGTGTTTTCTTCTGTTATATATCAGGTGGCTATGAGTTGGAAGGAACAATGAAACCTAACAACAATACCAAGCACACACCAATATAGCTATTATACAGATTTACTCACCAACCACTAAAGTCAGTGATATAGAATTGAAGAGTTCTCTCAATGTCTTCAATCTGAAACTGATCAAACATACAATAAATATGCATTCATATTATCTCAGATTGGAATGGAAAAGTTGTAAACAAAGGGTAAGGAAAATTATTGAAAATTATGGTCTTGGTGAGAGAAACAAAGCTGAAGATTGTAAGATATAATTTTGCAAGACCAATGATTTTCTCATCTCAAATACCTTTTTTCAATAACACAAAAAGTGGATATACATTTTGACTTCTCTAGGTATAAAACACAGACATTCAATGAACTACATCTGTAGGAAGAGAAGATGAAGGATCCCTGTATGAGTAACTAAAACAAGACAAGGGGACGCTGTGGAACAGAATTTCAATTGTTCATATATAGGTCAGGTTAAAGTGGAAGAAACTTAAAACAAGTACGCTATAACCAAAATACAATTTTGAGTATATCCCACTTGAATTTCCAGAACATCTGAAGAAATGATTAGCATATAAACACTAATTCCAGAAGGCCTGATGAGCTGTGTCATGGCATTAAGAACATCCTTCATGAACAAGCTAAGTGTCTTTGAAAATACAGGGAGGAAAGCAAAGATCAAAATGGATGTCAGAATAGAATCTGAAACTCATTCTTGGCCATAAAGTAGGTAAGACAAATGGAAGAAAAGGTGAAGTCAATGAGTTCAATCTAAAATTTCAAAGGTCAGATTGTGTTAGTCTGGGTAGACTAGAGGAACAAATTTCATAGACACGTATATGGATATAAAGAAAAGGTTTACATACAAGAGGAGCGGAAAATTGAGAAAGTATCCCAGCCCAGTCCAGTTCAAAGTCATAAGTCCGATATTAATCCATATGCCCAATATCAGTTTATACAGTCTCCTTCTGACCCTCAAAATCACAGACCAGTGGATGCAGAGTCCTGGCGCTGGCAGGGATCCCCTCATGGCTCCTCATTTCCAGGGCTCAGGGTCCTCTAACAGGATCCAGTGGTGGTAGAAGCAACTCATCATTGGCAGGGGTCTCCCCATGGCTTCTCCAGCTTCAGAGGTCTGGTTCCATCAGGGCAGGGCTGTGTGGCTTCTCCTCCGGCTCATGCAGCAGCTTGGACACTGCCATCTTTTCTTGTCCGTAATTTCTTGTCTCTGAGACTAGCTCCCAACAAATGGGGAAGATAGTTTCTCATCTTCACGAGGGAAATATCGTGAGATTTCCCAAAAGTATCAGGAGAAAGCCAATCCCATACAGAGGCCTCATTGGCTACTCAATGGCTATCTCCAGATTAACAGGCTAGACTCCACACCTACATTTCAATCTTAAAATTAACATAAGCACTTGACTGCCACACAGATTAAGAAAACAAAGTGAAATATCATAAGGAAATGAGCAAAAGCCTAGAATTAAAGAAACAGAAGGGATGAACATACTCAACATATCTTAAGCTGAAAGAATGAAAGAAAAAATTCGAAACCATCCAGGAAATATTGAAGGGTTCTGTGGATAAACTATTGAATGATTGATTAATTCATCAAAGCATCGAAAGAAGATGGGGGAAAATACACAGACTTATTGTACCAAAAATAACTAATTGGCAATCCACCATTTCAAGAAGTTGTATATAAGCAAGAGCCAATAGTACTGAAAGAAGAATTTCAAACTGCACTGGAAGTATCATCCTAAAACAAGATTGTTGGAATTTAAGAATACCAAGTGATATGCTTCTAAAACCTAATGAAGCACTGGGAGCATGCAGTATTCTTTGCCAAGAGGTTTGGAAGACAATTACTTTGCCAATGGAATAGAAGAAACCCAACATTAGTGCATATTCCAGTGAAAGATGATCCACCAGATACTCATATTATGGAACACTGTCATTACTACCTGATGCATATAAAATTGTGCTGAAATTCATCAAACAATAGTTGGGGCAGGACATTAGCAGGAAGCTGCTGGGGTACAGGCTGGACTCAGAACAGGGTGTGGAACTAGGTTATCATTGCTGATGTCAGGGAGATCTTGGGTAAAATTGAAGAATACCAGAAAAAAATTAATCGTGTCTCACTGTCATAACAAAGGCTGTTAACTATGTGTTTCGCAGTAAACTATGGATAGCTATGAGAAAAATGGGAACCCCAGAATGCTTCATAGTGTTTGAGGGGAACTTATACATGGATAAAGTGGCAGTTATGTGACGAGAACAAAGGGATACTGTACAAATCTCGAGAAATGTGCATCAGGGTTTTATTCTCTCCCCACCTTTATTTAATCTGTGCACCTGTATGCTGAGCAAATAATCAGAGAATCTGAATTATATAAAGAAGAATGCAACATCAGAATTGTGTAAAAGCTTATTAACAACCTGCAATACACAGAAGACACAATATTATTGGATGAAAATGAGAGGAACTTGAAGCACTTGCTGATGAGGATCAAGGATTGCAAAACTGATCAGTCAGTGATATATACTCCTCTACAACTTATGTAGAATATTATGTATTAAAAATTTTCACTTACCACATTAAGGCACATGTGATATAGTTGCCTTATTTAGTAGGGTTCTCTCAGGACACATTTTTACAACTCTCACCAACTCAATGACTGAAAGAAGGCAAATAAAGTTTCTAAGGCTCCAGAGATGTGATTGGTAAGTTTTGCAATTTTTCTAGGTGTCAAGTGAGTCATCCCCAAAGTGGGTATAGAGTAATCTTATGACCATCAAGAAGGAGAAGCCTTGAGCCACTGCATCTTGTACACTCTCAGGTCCTGTGCAGGAAAACAGTGGCAACAGAGGAGGCCGGAGAGGCAGCAGCACTAAGAGTATGAGACAAAACAGTAGATTCCCTGCCTCTTTGGAGGAAGTAAAACTGAGTGCCTTCTAGCATCATCACTGCAACTGGGGATTTGTAACACTCGCCCAAAAGGCTGGAGGCCAGGGACAATGTGATTGAGAGGTCAGGGAGCAGAGAGAGACCTTCCTACAAGGTTGAGCACAAACACTGATTTCAAAAGAACTACTACCTCTGTATTTCTGATTTTGTATCATAATCGGTTACCTAGTTCATAATCCCCAAATCCTGAGTATTTTCTATGAGCTGTGCTATGCCATTGCACCATGTTATTGAATTTAGCAAAGGTCTGTCTCAGGGACAGTTGGTGTCAGAAAAGAGCAGGAATGTAGGAGAGTAGAAATGACTGTGACCTTTGCCATGTAAAAATTGATTTGGGGCCAGACAGATTCTTCTTTCCCTTGTGAAATCAGAGAAGGTTAGGCACGGATCACTCGTTGTTTCCTATTGTTGTTTCAGTGAAACTTTATTTTGATTAAGCTGGAGAAGGTTATATTTCAGATCACTAGTTCTCCATTCAATAGTTCAAATCATTCATTAAACCAGCAAGAAATACCCCAGGTGTTCCTGTGGCTTACTTTTAACAAAACCAAGGTATTTTAATCCCCTCACATGCATGCTAAAGCTGGACAGTGAGAAAGGAAGAATAAAGTATTGATGACTTTGAATGGTGATATTGGTGAATAATTTTTACCAATTTTTGCCATTGACTTCAAGAAGATTTTTTAAAAATCTATCTTGGAAAAAAGCCCAAGCAGAATCTTTTTAAAAGTGAGTCTGTGGGAATTCATCTTACTATCCTTAGATATATTATCAGGAGGAACCAGAAAGCAAAAGAACATAGTACTTTGCAAAAAACTGAATCAGAGAAAAGAGAAAGACCATCAAAGAGGCACATTGACACAAAAACCAATATCATATATAATATATGATATAATAAGCTAAATATATATATATCAGTATTTATGAGGATAATGAAGAACTGTTAGCAATGCAATTTGCATAGTTCCAATTTGCATAGGAACTTTTGAGTTGAGTTTGTCTCAGTGGTACCTACCAAAACCAAATATTTTGTCATAAACTGCACATGAAAGTTCTTTCACTCCTCAAATGATTAAGTTGCAGATATCAAATCACGTCTAGAAGAAATAAAATAATATAATTTTCTAAGTAGATGATATGCAACTTGTTTTAAAATTCCTAATGCAACCATCTTCATCCAATTTTCATTTTCTTCTTGTTTCCATGATGATTTAGCTGTGGTAGTAGAATTACTAGAGGATTTTTGTTACATCTAGAGGGTTTTGTGCTAGTATGCTAACAGATGGTCTACTTCCTTCTCTTTAAACTATTGAAGGTATATCAAATTTTGAAAAATATTTAAAAGATGAGTGATAGAGTATTTGATAGAGTATTTACTGCAGAGTCATTTTATGCAAAATATAATAACAGGTTTAAACATCATTTGTAATAAAGAAATAACTACATCTATCTTTTAGGTAATGTATAATAGGTGCTATTCAATTATAACTTTGGTGTTTATGTCTGCAATATGCAGAATAATAAATGAAAGAAAAATATAAAGTCATATGCAGGGAAATAGAATAATACTATAGAAATAGTAAATATTTAGTAAATCTCTTTTAATGAAGCTAATGCTTAAACACACTGTATGTCTTTATTATGGATAATGCTTAAACATATTCTGTATATCTTTATTAATGAAATATTTTTCTGCACAATCTGAAAAATTGCTTTATTTTCAGTGTGTTGTAGATACAAAATATAATTCTTCTTCAGTGTTGGTATGTTAAAATTTATCTTTTGATGGGCTTTCCAATAGAGGTAAATCTTTATTGATTTTGTGATTTAGGCATAGGCCAATGTACTCAATACAATTTCCCATTGGCTTTGTTGAACTGTACAATATATTATGTCTTTTACATTGCTATTACAGATTGCTTTTCCTAGAGGAATACATCAGCTTGTAGACTTTCAATTACAACCTATTATCTGTAAGCTATCACTCCAAGATTTTTCTGACTTCTTTTAAGAAAGCTACCTAAAAAATAGCTCAATTATACTCCCTCTACTTTTTAAAACTTCTTTTCTTGTCCACTTTTAAATCTCTGTAGGTTGCCTCCTTTCGCTCCTGATCACCCCCAGATTTCTTAAATCCATTTCTGTGTATTCACTTTCAGCCAATCATCCAGTCCCATTGATATCAACAAAAGTTCTATTCATAAAAGTAAATGTTCTCCAAAGGGAAATATCATTACACATTTTTGAAAGCTTGAAGTATATATTTTTCTAAATTCCCTATTGACTATTGCCACTAATTTTACAAAAAATCAGGACAAAGCATACTTTATTGATAGTTTTTCTGAAAAAGAACATTTAGGAATTAAATGTATAAAATGTATAAATCATACAAATAATAAATATATGAGCTTTATTATCATATGAGGCAATTAATATAAGAAATTCACAGTAAAACTAGTAGAAGCTTCAATTTTAACATATTGCCTTAATAATTGGTATTAAGAGATTTTCAATGTGTGTATAAGAAATCATTAAGAAAATAATTATAAGTGCAATAAATTCTTATTTAAAATCATTAATGATGTGAAGATAGTACATAAAAAGAAAAGAATTACAATTCTGAAAAACATTTAGAACACAAACTTGGAAAATGTACCGCTCGATGTATATAAATTTATTCCATTTATTACCTGTGTTCCTTATTTTCTGTATTTCTTCTTTCCTAACTTTTGTGAGCATCATCCTTGGGATATTCCTACCCATTTGACCTCAAATGTTTCATTAAGGTGTGCACATCTGTGGTGTGCTATTATTCACCTTATAGATAGATATATAGGTGATACATCTACCTTTGGCTAAAAATGATCATTTGGGTGACTGCGTTTCCAAATTTGAAGGGTAATTTAGAAACTACAGTCTAGCATTCCAGAAGTCTCCAGCTAAGCAGCAAGAATAGTATTTTTATTTGTATTTATTTCCTCATACTACCTCCCCACTCTTTAACCTGGCACTATATATTTCTTCACTTGGTTCAGTAAACCATGGGGCAAATTATTCACATGTACGAATAATTTCTGTTTCATCACCCTACTTTTCTCTGAGGTAGACCAATAATGACTCCTTAGGTGACTGTAATGATCCTTTAAAACCACAGTTGCTTTCACTAAAGAAGAATTTAGAATAGGATTTATGGAAAGATGGCACCAAGAATTGGTGACTGTGTAGGGAGCTTTTTGGGGATTGAGAGGCTGAGTTGGGTGTCCTGGACATGTAGTCAGGTCTTCCAACACTCCAGGGATTTACTCAAACTGTAGGCACCCTGTTCCTCTGGTGCTGGTTCCCCCTGCTCCTCCTGCCCTCACTGCTTAGCTACAGTGACTCACAGCCTCATACCCTGGGCACCCCACCTCTCAATGCTCTCTCACTTGTACTACCCATGAACCATGGGTAGTGTACTCTTCCACACATGTCACACTGTCTGCATAGTCTGAGTTGTCTACAGATACAGTGATATCAGTCTGCACCACCTATGTAGTGTGTTCTGCAAGCAAACTAAGGTGATGGCATGCTTTGCCCACTGCCTACACCATCTGCAGAGCTTGAGCAGCCTGTGGGCTTGTATAATCCAGCCACCATGGCTTATGCTCCTAGTGCTGCCCAAGGCTCACACCCAAGCCTGTCCTGCCACTCTTTCAGGTCAGTCTTTGCAGTTTGAACTGGATGAGGAAACCATGGAGCCAGTGCAGCCAGTAACCCATGACTGCGACTCATCCCAACCTGCCCACCTGTGACACACATGCAGCCACGGTTCTAAGTTTCATGTGTCCCAGCTGACACCGCAGCACCACTCATACCACACACATGGACTCAGCCAACCCTGTCCCCTGCACTGTGTGCACTGCACACAACATACCATCTCCTACTCCAACAAAATGCCTTGCAGACGGCAACTCACATCAGCAGCCACTATCAGAAAGCAAGGGAAACAAATTTCAATGTCTGAAGAAAACAAGAAATTAACAACACAAATAGAAGAAGCATATTTTGTGTAGTCAAGAAAGAAAATTTAGGACTGTTTCTTAAATTCATACAGTACATGAAGAAATCAATACACGAAAAGGAAGGAAGGTAGAAAAGGTGAATGAATTACAAGTATCTACATATAACTCCCTCTCTGGTGGGTGGACAATAGAAAAGTGGGTGAAAGGAGACATCGGACAGTGCAGGATTGGACAAAATAATAGCAACTTATAAATTATCAAAGGTACATGAAAGAGAGGAGATGGGGAGAGAAGGGGGGAAAGGAAGAGTTGACACCAAGTAGAAAGCAAGTGTTTTGAGAATGATGATGCCAACAGATGAACAGATGTGCTTGACACACAATGGATGCATGAATTCATTGTGATAAGAGTTGCATGAGCCTCGAAGGAAATATAGCAGGTAGTCTACATTTCTTGGGACTATTCATCAGATACAAAGAAAATAGTAAAAGGTCACTGATTGGTTGGAAGAAACAGAGAACCAAATCAATGACCATGAAGATATCCAAGCAGAATACAACAAACATGAAACCAAATCAGTGACCTCAAAGATATCCAAACAATACAACAGATATGAAGGGCTTTCAAACATGATAATGAAAAAAAGAAAACCTGAGAACAATGAAGGAAACAATAGCCAAATAATTGGCATGCCAGAGCAAGAGGAAACCAACAGTTAAAATAGTGAGGGAATTTCTGGAAGTAAGTGTTCCCAATATAAAAAAGGAGAATCTGACAATCATCCAGAAAGCAGAGATGACACAAATTATATTGAATTCCAAAAATAAAACACCAACGCACATAGTAGTCAGTTTTCCAACTTTGAGATATAGGAGAGTATCATAAGAGCAGCTAGAGGAAAAAAACCATAATCAAATAGAATATGCTCAAACTTATCAACAGAACAGTGAATAAGGGAGAATGGAGTAACATCCTCCAAAAGTTTAAAGAAAATAACTGTGGTCCAAGAATTCTCTATCCCACTGAACTTTGCATCAAAATGAAGGAGAAATAGAAGTTTCCTAAGACAAGGAAAAATTCAAAAAATACACACAATAAAACAAGCAAAATCCAATCCACTACAGAATCCACATTCCACCTCACTTTGGAGAGAAGACCAACATCTACAGAACACAAGCAAGAGACCACTGCACACTGTAACACTTTCCAGAAGACATCACAATGATAGTAACACTGAAGACTGCCCTGACCCAAAAAGAAAAGAAGGTAAGAACGTATCCCACGCACATATGTAACACACGATTTAGGAGGGAGAAAGGAAAATATCTATCATGAAAGGTCTGAGATGGCATTAAAATATTCACAGATAGATGCAATTATCTGGAAATCAAAGGTCTTACCATACCTATTAAAAAAAACAAGAGTAGCAGGTTGGGTTGGAAGACTATATACTTCAATTTATTTTCTGAAAGAGAATATCTCAAGCACACAGACAAAAACAGGTTGGGGATCAAATGATGGAGAAAAGGATATCCAGCAAACAGCAATGTAAAAAAAGGGGGAGTTGCCATTCTAATCTCTGAAAAAAGATTATTCTTGAGCTGCTAGACATAGCAGGAGCTAAACATGGCCACTACCTAATGCTTCAGGGATCAGTAGAGCAAGATGCAGGGTGCATATTAAATATATGCATGCCCAATAAACACCTGTGAAATTCACCAGCAAATCCTTAAAAAGATAAAAAAAAGAACTCATAGGCTCAACAATTATAGGAGGCTCTTCAAAATACTGCTCTCAAAGACAGATTAATGGAAAGAAGTTCAACCAGGCACCTACAAAGCTAAACTCTACAGAGAGTTTGACCTGATAGATATATATTCAGAGCTTTCCATGCAACTGCAAAACAATATGCTTTTTTTTTCAAATGAGCATGGTACATATTTGAAAATATAACATTAGGTGGGACACACTTTAAGTTTGATTAAGTTCAAGCTCATTGAGGTCACACTGACTTCCTACACTGAGCATTATACCATAGAACTGGAGATCAACAAAAGAAAGAATAAATTAACAAAAGTATACACATGGAGGCTAAATAAATTATCAAAAATACTGGGTACTATCCCTAATTAGAGGTGGAACTAAGAATTTCCTAGAAACTAATAGGAATGAAAATAAAACATACAGAAGCTTCTGGTATGTAGCAAAGGCAGTAATAAGAGAATGTTCGATAATGATAAATGCAAATATGAAGTAGGAAGAAATTAATGGTCGATACCTTATCACAAAAAATTCAGTAGTTGAAGCATAGTCCACAGAATAGTCCTTCTAATAGCAAAAGAAAAGAAATGGTAAAATTCAGGGTGGAGATAGGTGAGAGAGAAAACAACAAAATATGGAAAAAATCACCACAGTAAAAAACTGTTTCTTCTAAAGGATTAAATAGTGGACAAACTGCTAGAAAATCTAAGAAAAGATAAGAAGCATACATCAATATCCAGCATGAGACATGAAACAGTGGAATTTACAATGAACACTAATTAAATTAAAATACCAATTACACAGTACTACACAAATATGTATTCCAATGATTTCAACAACTTGAAGGGCATAAACAAATACTTAGAAAAATTTTCTGTGCCAAAATTATCTCTAATAAATGTCAGTAAGGATATCAGACCCAAAGCAAAAGAAAAAGCAGATAACGTTACTAAGGAGCTCCCAACTTAAAAAGTCCAGACCAGATGGCTTTACAGAAGAATTAAACCAAGATACCAATTCCACACAAACTCTTCAAGAATATAAAAAAGTTCAAAAGATTCAAAAACACATTCTAAGAAACTAGTATAGATAGCATTGATTTCCAACTGGGAAATGACTCCACAAAAATAGAGAACTCCAGGCTGATATGTCTAATGTACATCAATGCAGAAATTGTCCTCAAAATTTTGACTAATAGAATTCAAAATCTTTTTAACAACAAAAAAGAACTCATCATGGCCAAGTGGCATTCATATCAGGAATGCAGGGATGGTGCAAAGCGAAAAATTATCAACATTATCCATCATATTTATAAGAAATAGTACAAATAGTACATATGATAATATCGATAGATGAATAATTATTAATTAATAATTAATGAGCACAAGAAGATAGGATTAGAAGGACAGTAACTCAATATAATGAAAAACCAACAGCCAACATTATAATCAATGGAGAAAAGATGAAAAAACTCCCATTGAAAAAGTGACCTGGCATAAATGACCATTTTTCCCACTCCTATTCAGCATTATCCTGGAGATCTTAGCTAATAATATAAAATAATGGAAGGATATCCAAGATATACAACTAGGCAAAGAAGTGAAATTTTCGCTATTTGCAGTTGATGTGATTTTATCTATTTTGAACATCAAAGGACACACAGTATGTTTTGTAAAAGACTGTAGTGGCATATGGTAGGGTGGTAGAACAAAAGATCAGCAAGCTTAAGTCAATCGGATCGCTATATATCACGGATGTGAACAGAGAGAAAGACATAAGAAGGTAGAGCCTTTGACAATACCCGACCGGAAATTGAAATATCTAGGGATATTCCTAAACATCCCCCAAAAGATCTGTACAAGGAAAACTATAGAGCCTTATTATTAACAAAAAACACAGATGACCTTTGCAAATGGAAAAATATCCAATGTTCATGGATTGCAAGACTCAATGTTGTAAAATTGACTATTCTAGCTAAGATACTATGTAAATTCAATGCAATCTTGATACATACTCTAACACCTTTTTTAAAAAAAATGGAAAAACTGACTTCCAGCTTCATATGGAAATGACAAAGAATTCCTCAAGAACAACAAAGTGTGCAGCCTTGCACTACCTGATTGTAAAGCTTGTTATACTACCACACTTGTTACAATAGCATGGTACTGGTATAGCAACAGATACTTGGATCTATAGATAAAAA
>PVJH01015042.1:0-38130 GCA_004026705.1 Nesogale talazaci
GGGGGCGCCTTTTTGAAGTTAGGATGGTCTTTTTTTTGAAGTGAGGAGAGACTTTTTTTAAGTTGGTAAGTTAGTTGGGGGTGGTTTCTAGGGGGGTTGCAGCACAGCGAGAAAGCAAAGAGCTCTCAGTGCTAATGCAAATTGTCAGGGATCACAGCTAATGCAAATAGTCAGTGGTAATGATAATTGTAAGTGCTCAGCGGTAATGCAAATTGTCAGCAGTCAGTGTTATCAAAAATGGTCGGTGCTCTGTGTTAGTGCATGGGGACCCCAAACTGGTAATCTGCCTAGGGCCCCATGGGATCTTAATCCAGCTCTGCAGACTGCTGAGTAGGACGCCCAATTTTATTGACAGTAAGTGCATCTATGTTCTGATTGCTGTGTATACAGCAATGTGTATGACATACAGCTGTGTATGACGTTGCCTGTCGTATGCTATGTTAAGTCCCGGTTCACACTGTTGCCATCTCTGAGCAGTACAAGTTCAGTGGAATCTGATTGCATGGCATCAGATTCCTGTGCGAGTTCAAGATCGCAGTGTGATTTGCACAGGGTAGTGTGAACTGGAAAGGTGGTGGAGGAACCGACTCTGTAATCGTGCCGGTCCCCGCACCACACCAGTGTGAGCCTGAGGTAAAAGCAGAGTCCCACCAATATGGGCACTGGTGAGGCTGAAATGATGTGAACTGGCAAGGCTGCATTAAGGGGCACTGACCAGACTGCATTGATGGGCAGTGGGGTCTATATGTCTCTGTGTGGGCAAAGTTATTGCTAGTATGTTGTTTTTGTAGTGTATGTATTTTACCAATAGCAATTTGGAATCCCTAGGAAACAATGATATCAAGAAAGAGAAAAATTGACTCGGAGTGTCGGATATTCAAAGAACAGTGGACTTATGATTACTTTTTCATGCAGTACAAGGAAAGAGCTGTGTGTTTGATATGCCAGAATATACTGTCTGTGTTCAAAGAATGCAATTCGCATCAACACTATCAAACTCAACATGAAGATAAATATGATTGGTCGGAGAACTGAGAAAAGATAAAATATTAAAACTGAAAAATACATTGACAACTCAGCAAAATACTTTTGTGAAGCAGAAGCAGCTAAATATTTCATCACTGTGAGCAAGTGTTCGAGTTGCCAAGCAAATAGCATGCACTGGCAGACCATTCTGGAGGGAGAATTTGTTAAAGAATGCCTTCTTTCTGTTGCCAAAGAGCTGTGTGTCCACAGAAGGCCGAAGTAGTTAGTACAGTGAGTCTTCCAGGACCTACAATTACACGAAGGATTGGAGAAATGGGAGACAATTTGCATCAGCACGTGCAAAACTCCTCACACACAAAAAAAAACTTTCCTATTTTTCCTTGGCACTCGAGGAAAGTAATGATGTTTGTGATTTTGCACAACTTCTCATTTTTATTCGTGGCATGAATGACTATTTCAAAGTCACAGAGGAGCTTGCTACACTGCAAAACATCAAAGGAACAACTACAGGACAGGATATCTATGGAGAGGTTTGCCAAACTGTGAATGACTTGGAGCTGGACTGGGCTAAACTAGCCAGTATGACACATACTCCTAGCATGGTGGGCATCTAAGAAAAGAGTAATTGCTTGCCTTAACCAAGAGATGGACAAACATAACCAGTCTCATCCAATAGCCACACACTGCCTCATCCGCCAACAAGCGCTGTGTAGTAAACCACTTTTCTATGAAAATTGTGGCATCTTATGTTAACTTCGTGAGAGCTAATGCACTAAACCACAGACAATTTAAGAAATTTCTGTCTGAGCTAAATGTTGCTTATGGAGATGCTCTGTACCACACACAAGTCCATTGACTGAGTCAAGAGAGAGTTTTGAAACTTACTATGATTTACTTCCACAAATTATGGCCTTTCTACTTTCAAAAAACAAAGAAGCACCAGAGCTCAATGATGCCAAATGGAAATGGCACCTTGCCTTTCTGACAGATGTAACAGAGCTACTCAACAGTTTTAATGTGTAACTTCAAGGAAAGGGGAAGCTCATCTGTGCTATGCAATCGTATGTGAAAGCATTTGAAGTAAAACAAGTGAAGGAGGAAAATTTCTGCCATCTCCCCACAACTCAAATATGTTAGTGGAAAAACCATTGGTTGCATTCCCAAACAAAACATGTGTGGATTCCCTGGAAAAGTTGCAAAAGGAGTTCCAATATAGATTTAAAGAGTTTCATCCCATGAGCAGGACAGACAGCTTTTCCATAACCCATTTTCTATTGACATTGAAAATGTGGATACAATTTAACCTAATGGAAACACAGAATTGTGACTCTCTGAAAGATGCATTCAAGTCAAGCAGCCTTCCCAATTTCTATGCATCTCTCCCCTCTGAGACATATCTTCCCCACCCCCACCCCCTTTGAAACATATCTTAATCTCAGAAACCGTGCACTCAAAATGGCAACTATCTTTGGCAGCACTTATGTCTGTAAACAGAATTTTTCCAGAATAAAACACCTGAAATCCCCAACCAGATGTAAACTAACCGATGCTCACTTGCATCACTTGTTACGACTAGCAGTGTCAGATATGAAAGAGGCCATTGACCATCTCATTAGCCCAAAGCAGGCCCATAGTTCCCATTGAAATACTGGTAAGTTTGTTGATTTAACTTTCCTTGTTCTTCATTTTAAATATTGTATTTGTTCCCAATTTGTTTTTTTTTTACTTCAAAATAAGATATGTACATTGTGCATAGGAATTTGTTCATAATTTTTTTAACTATCGTCCAACCCTTCAATGGTCTGAGGGACAGGGAACTGGCCCCCTGTTTAAAACGTTTGAGGACTGCTGGTTTATTTGATCTCATCAGCATCTCATGATCACACAGGCTGGTGTGTTTCTCCCTTGTGTGCTTTATTGCTTCTAAGTTAGATGGCTGCTTGTCTGTCTTCTGGCTTTAAAGACTCTAGACGTTATCTCTTTTTTTTTTTTTGTGGGCAGCACTGCCTCTGGTGGTCGTGGGCGCTACCCAGCCGCCGCTGTATTTGAACCGCCAAGCCCGCGGGCCGCAGTTCCGCACTCAACCACTTACGTTACGCCACCGGGGCTCAGCCCAAGAGGGTATATCTTTTGATAGCCAGGCACCATCAGCTTTCTTCATCATATTTACTTATGTACTCATTTTGTCTTTAGCGCTCGTGTCAGGAAGGCAAACCCTAAAGAATGCTAGGTTATTAAAATAAAGTTCATGGAGTACTGGAGTAGAGACCCAATATCCATCTGCTACCTTAATACTTAACATAAATATATGTACATACATCTATTTCCCTATTACATATACATATATTTACATATGTGCATGCATGACTTTAGACCTCTATAAATGTCCCCCTAGTTCTTCTCTCTATTTCCTTTTATTTCCTCTTGTTTCACCATCATGTTCAGCCTTCATCTGGGCTTCAGTATTTCCTCTTGGCTACATTGCCCTTGGTCAAGACCAACCAGACCTCCTATGCCCTCCCTGCCATCAATTTTAGATCATTTGTTGTTCCTTTGTGACTAGTTTTGTTAAAACCCACTTCCTTCCCTCAGTCTCCCCCTCTCCATGTACCCCCAGAACCACTGGCCCCATTGTTTAGTCCTCCAGATTGTTTATCCCACCTATCTTATCACAAAAACAATGATACATACAAAAACAGCAACAACAACAACAACAACAAATAAACGAAAACAAAAAGAAAAACCTATAAATACTTCCAGGTCTGTTGTTGACCTTTGTGAGTGTTTTGTGGTCAAGTCTGATGGAGTACCATGCCCTGTCCCCAAAGTCTATTTTGGGGTGTGGCAGTCATGTGCTTATGTTAATTTTATGATTGAAATGTAGGGGTGGAGTCTAGCCTGTTAATCTGGAGATAGCCAATGAGTAGCCAATGAGGCCTCTATGTGGGCATGGCTTTCTCCTGAGACTTCTGGGAAATCTCGCGATATTTCCCTCGTGAAGATGAGAAGCAATCTTCCCCAGTTGTTGAGAGTTAGTCTCAGAGACAATGAATCATGGAAAAGATGGCAGCCTCCGAGAAGTTGAAGGAGCTGGCAGAGAGACCACACAGCTTTGCCCTGATAAAGGCAGACCTCTGAAGCTAGAGTGACATGCTGTTGATGGACCCTGAGCCCTGGAAGCGAGGAGCTATCTGGAGACCCCTGCCAGTGCCAGGATTCTGCACTCACTGACCTGTGCCTTCGTGAGTCGGAAGAAGACATTATAGACTGGTATCAGGCATATGGGTTAATATCGGACTTATGACTTTGAACTGGACTGGGCTGGGATGCCTTCTCAGTGTCACGTTCCTTTTGTATATAAACCCTTTCCTTATATCGATATGCGTGTCCTTGAATTTGTTCCTCTAGTCTACCCGGACTGACACATGGAGATTCCCTGGGGACTTCATTACTTTGCTCCCCTTGCTGCTCTGATGTATGCCCTTAAGTGTTTTGCCTGGTGTGGTAGGGTCAGACCAGGCACAATTTCTAGACTGTGTCCTCAGTATTGGCCCCCATAACGCTATGGCACAATGAGGCATGTCTGGTCCTCTCTGTGCATTGGTTCCTCCAAGCTGCAATATCATCCTCATAACTTGGTGGGCCAGGATGTGTTTCACTCTCTCTATCCTTCCCTCTCAGTTTGTGCCTGTGTGTTTTAGTCAGACACGCCACTCTCCCTGAGCTGTTGCTTCAGTGCTGCCCTCTGTAGGACATTCGTCTGGCGGGGCAGGGAGTGGGGGTGTTGGAGGAGTGGGGGGCAAGGGGAGTGGAAGTAATTTATCTATACAATTAAAAAGTAAAAATCAACTTAAGTGTTTCAGCTAGTTTACTCTATCAGGTGTTAGATTAAAAAGTAAGCCAGGTTCATTAAAACTCATTGGCAAAAATCCTTCCCTGTTGGGCCCAGGTGAATGGGCGGGTGGTTGTTCCCAAGATTGAATTAACATGACCTTCTCTGAACCACCAGAAAGCAAGAAGCAGCCAGGAGCTGGCTCCAGACACATGGAGTCTCCACAGTAAATCCCTGTGCCCATCTTGATCCCTCATGGCTGTATCTTGACTGAGTAAACGTCAAAATCTGGCAGTACATCTCGTTTAGGTAATTAGCACAGCGTGCCCCACCCAAGCTGTGTTGACTCAGAGAAAGAAGCCACAGAGAAGCTCAGGGAAGGAGAATGAAAGGGAAAGAGGAGAGAGAAAGCTGTGAGCAAGGGGAGGGACCTCTGAATTCATCTTGGAAGGTGGCTCCCCGTTCAAAAGAGTTCCGAACACCAAATCACCTCGGGTCACTATCTGGGAACATTGTCATCTGCGTTTCTGCATGTGGCCGTAGGGATAGACTAACGTTGGTAGTTTTAAAGGTCAGGATTTGGTTTTGCACAGGTGGTCTATGTCCAGGCTCCGCTCTTCCCCTTGAGATCTCCACGTGATCCCCATCTTCCCCCACAGCTTGTGCTTGCTTCTCGGAACTGAATCTGCTCCTTTAGAGTCTCAGAAGTATCTCCAGACACAACCTATGCTGAGGTCCAAACGTGCTCGATGACACCTAACAGCCACTCCAGCACGTGGGGAATTAAGGAGCACCTGACCAGAGCCATGGCATCTTCAATGGCCTCAGAGTCACGTAGAAGTTGAACATTGACTAAAGAAGACCCAAGAAGAATCCATGTGTGTGAATTAACTGCAGTGCCAGCAAAGAATATTGAAAGCACCATGAACAAACAAGTCTGCCGTGGGAGAAGTAGAACCAGGGTGCTCCTTAGAGGAAGGGTGGAGAGACTTCTCAAGTACTTTGGACAGACCGTCAGGAGAGACTGGTCCCTAGAGAAGGGCATCGTGTTTGGTAAAGTGGAGGGCCCACTAAAAAGGAGCCAGGGCCTTGACAATGGGATTGACATGGTGACTGCGACGATACCCAAACATAACAGGGATGATGAAGACCGGGCAGTGTTTCGTTCTGTTGTACAGAGCATCTCCCTGAGTCCGAACCAACTCGATTGCACCCAGCAATAACTGCATGACATTGCTTCAGTAGCATGACAAAGAGACCCCTGTTCCAGAGTGAAATCACTTCATCAATTTGGGGATTATGATTCCAATACAGTGAGAAGGCTTCAAAAAACCCTTGAGAGAATTTCATTATGTTCGAACTCAATCTTTCCATGAATTTGTTTACACACCACTCCCCTAATAGTACAGGCTTTCACATTGAAAATACCATTGATTGGATGAAAACTCAGTGCCACGGAATTTATTCCAAGTCACAGCCACTCCACCCTTTCATGAAGTACCTCTTTAATCCTCAAATTGACACCTTTGCTCTCTAATACTTTATAGAGATTTTTTGCGATGTATTTGCCTATTGTAATATGTTGTTTAATTCCTTGATTGCTGCTTCCATGTATGTTGACATAAGGAAGGGCAAAGAACTGATGCCTCTGAATGACGGTGTTGGCGAAGGATATTGAAGCTACTGTGCACAACCAGACAAAAGAAGCACCCCGTCTTGAAAGCAGCACAGACAGAATGTTCCTTAGAAACAAGGATAGTGAGACCTGGTCACGTTCACTTTGGCCATGTGATCAGAAAGGACCAGTCTCTAAAAAAGAGCATCATGCTTGCTACAGATCAGCCTGAAGGAGATAGATAGACACAGTGCCTTAGAATGAGCTCAGACATAGCAAATGGTGCAGAAGTAGGCGAGGTTTTGTTCTGAAGGCCCACTGTGAGTCAGAAGTGACTCAAAGGCAATTAGTTCTTGGAAGAGGCACACTTCAGTCCAAAACAATTGCTAACATGATAATATTTGTTCTCAAAGTTAAAGCACACATCTATGTAGGAGCTGAGGTTAGGCCAGCGACTTGGTCTTCCAGGAAAGCGCGGATTAGGTGTGCGTAATATCAAGCTTCAACAAGTTTCTTTCTTGATTCAATAGGTTCTCAGGGACGGTGAGGCCTCCTCCCCATATTTTAGACATGCTGTCAGGGGAGGCCAGGCTCTGGAGCAGGGCATCAGGCTTGCTAAAGCAGCCGGGTGGTGAAAAAGAGGAAGGCCCTCGACCAGATGGGTTGATGCAGTAGCTGCCACAATGAGTTCAAACATAAGAACAATTGTGAGGGGGATGCAGAAGTGAGTGGTGCTTCCTTTTGTTGGACACAGGAGAGGTACATAGAGTCAGAACCAACTTGATGGCACTGAACAATGACAGGGTGGACCCTAATCAAATGACTGTCCTCCTAAAGAGAGAAGAGGGACACAGACACACTCACCGGGAAGATGTCATGTGATCATGAAGATAAGAGATTGGAGGGATGCCAACCCAAGCCACACAATTCACAGAACTGGCAGCACCGTCAGACAATGGAAGAGGCCAAAAGGAATCTCACCCCTAAAACCTTCAGCTGGTGGATGGCCCCACAGACACCTTGATTTCAGACTTCTGTCCTGCTTCTCTCCCCAATTTATGAAAGGATATATATTTCCATTGTTGAAAGTACCACCCTGCTTGGACTCTTTGTCACAACAGCAGTGGGAAACTAATACAGCATCATCTACATGACTGGCCACACATATGTTTATTGTCCATTATACTGGCCGTGAGTCCCTGATGCAAGGAGTGTTGTGCCAGTGTAGGTTGACTTAAGAAACAAATACAGTAAAAAAAAAAATCCAGAGGCATTCATATGTGTGTGAGAGAGCTTTATATCAAAGAGTAATTGTATATTAAGAAAACATTCCAGCCCAGTCCATTAGTCCAATATTTGCCTATATGTCTGATACCAATCTATAAAATCCTCTTCAGACTCATGCAACACATGCAATGATGTTGAATCCAGGAAGATCACAGGCTGGTAGATGGAAAGTCTTGTGGACCCAGTGGTGGTGGAAGCATCTCAGTGGTGGCATGAGTCTCCACGTGGTTCCTCTAGCTCCAGGGCTCTGGATCTATCAGCATAGCTCCATATGGCTTGTCAATAGGAATGTGTAGCAGAGAGAATGGGTGTCCCACCTCCGGGGGGGGGGGGGGGGGGCGGAGAGAATGGAAATTCCCAGATCCTCAGGAGCAGGCCATGTCCACAAGTAGGCATTGATCCGGCTGTGACAAGATTGACGGGCTAGACTCCACCCCTTCAGACAAGTTAACAGATTACATAACTGCAGAGATGTCTTGTTTATCCACAGCTTAGATTGCGTTTGGACACAGCAAGTGTCAACAACAGTACAGGAAGCAGACCATACAGGAAGAGATGAATGTTACATTTTGTCATGAATTTGCATGATGTTCTATGGGAAAGTATTACTTACATCTTGGATTTGCAGACTGAAATTTGTCTGCACTGCTTGACACAGGACATTCTCCTGTATTAAGCCATCTTGCTTCCTGGATGGAGGCACCGATTTCAGAAGCTCAGGCCTTGGGTGGGAAGGCATGAGTTGTATGTGGGTCTATTGATGATGATTGAAGAGCCCAAGAAGTACACTGATGGCCATCTATCCAAGTTCAAGAACAGAAGGAGAGTTACATTCAAAAGCCAAGAGGAACAGGGAAGGGAGCCTGAAAAGAAGGAAACCACCATGAGAGTAATGGGTCCAGGATCACCAAAAGATGGAGCATGGATAACAGAGTGTCCAGAAGCTGAGGACATCAATAGAGCTGACTGAGCTAGGAGTTGACTAACACTTATCATTAACAAACATGCCTAGGCCCACAGGCCTTCCAGCCTTGACTGGTCTGTGTATAGAGAAGTCAGATGGTGGGACCACCCCAACACCTAACAAGGGGCATGGAAAGAGGTTGAAAGGCAAAAATGGGATCTAGGGGTTTCCTATCTAACTTCCCCTTTGGGTTATCTGCACCTCTCATGGTATTTGAGCTACTTGAAAACCCTCATAAAGAAAGAGTGGAGACACAGAAACAGCATTGATGCACTGGCTTATGGGAACTGGGGGCAGCAGGGTGGGAAGGTGAGGGGATTGGGGGAGTAATCAATGAATGCAGGAGGGGGGATGAGACTTAGAACTGATTGTGATAATGCATACAAGGGGGTAACCCCCCCCCAAAAAAATCATTAAAGACTTAGAGGAATAATGTATGTTTCATCGGTGCTATACTGCACCCAGGCTGGCCCGTCCCTTCCTTGTGAGCCTTCTATGAAGGGATGTCCAATTATCTACAGATGAGCTTTGGGTCTATACTCTGACCTTCTCATTCACATCAATATGGCTTTTTGCTTGGGGGTTTCTGATGCCTGATACCTGATCTCGTTGACACCTCATGCTTACCCAGGCTAGTGTGCTTCTTCCATGGGGGTTTGCTTGCTTCCTAGCTAGATGACCACTTGTTTATCTTTAAGCCTTTAAGACCCCAAAGGCTATATATTTTACTAGCTGGGCACATGGTGCTTTCAGTATTCTTCTCCAGCACAACAATTTGAATGCATCAATTCTTCTTCAGCCTTTTTTATTCAACATCCAACTTGCACATGCTTATGAAGCCACGGGAAGTGCCATGGCTTGGGTCAGGCACACCTTCAACCTCAAAGTGACATCCTTGCCCTTCCGTACTCTAGGGAGGTCTGGGGCAGCATACTTCTCCAATTCAATGATCCGTGCATCTCTTGAGTGCAGCTTCCATGAGCATGGATTGTGGAGCCACGCAAGACAAAGTCTGCCTTTTCTAAAATGGTCCTTCTCCACACGCTCAATGGGCTGTCTAGTTAATCTTTCGAGTTGCCCTTGTGGGTGTGATCCCACTTGGACAGTTCTTCAACACAGTGCAGTGCTCAAGCAAATTAGTTCATGATGTCTGGAAACCCTTTGTAAATGCTTTGGATGATGAAAGCATAAACCTGTCTGATTCATAGCCAGCGGTCCTCCCAAACCAGTTGAGCTTCTCTGCTAGATGTCTGCAGAGATCGTGCATAACGATTCACAAGGCCACTTGCCCCGCAGGGAAACAGAACCTCTCTGGTTATGTGGGTGAGATGGTCCTTTGTGTCCCTGAATTCCTCCTGCCAAGCCCAGGGAAAGTCTCCAAACTCACAGTCATCCTTCCGGGATCCCTGGTGGCACTCTGGCTTCAGTGCTGGGCTGGCTGCTGGCTGCAGGAGCTCCCCTTGACAGATTCTCTCTCAGGGAGCCGCCACCCATCTGTAACTTGTCTGTGAGGTACTGCTGTGGGGGTGGCCACTGGCTCTTCACATCCCAGCAGAATCATCCATCGTGGACAGGTGTCAGTAGAGCCTCCTGATGGAGTCATATTAGGAAGAAAGGCTTGGTGATCTGCTTCTGAACTTGAGCCACTGGAAATGATTCGTGCATCACAGAACATGGTCCACGACTTTGGCTTGCTGGCTTTGGGCATGTCATCAAAAGAGACCAATCGCCGGCGAAGGCCATCATCCCCTTTGGTAAAGTGGAGGGACACCCTGAGTGAGATGAACGGGCACAGCGATCCACATGGTGGACCCGGACTTCTCCTCACTCACCATGAAGATGGCGTGGGACTGGGCAACGTTCCAGTGTTGTCCGTGGGGCTGGCATGAATGGGAACTGAGGCTACAGCAGCAGACCATGGCCAGGGGGAGAGGACCTTTTTCTTCTCCAAACGTGAATCCTTCCAATGCTCCTCCCCGGCTCCAGACTCTTGCCATGAGGTCTGCTCCCATTTGGAGACCCACCTGGGATCTGCCATCACCACAGTCCCTCAGACACTGTCTCAGATGTGACCGGAGCACACCCTCCTGCTCTTATCCTACTGTGGAGCTTACAAGTGATTGGTTTGGTCGCACTGTGTCCAGGCAGCTGACGGGGGATTATGAGGTGTCAACTGCCAGACCGTCGGGAATCCTGGCCCAGCCAACTTGACCCAAAACCTCACTGTGCTATCAGGTGTTCATAAGACTTACCCGGGAGCCTGTAAGAATCACTTGGGGCCCTTGTGAAAACGTCTGAACATCCAGAGCCTCCTCCCGTGGGTCCCTGTCTTTTCCTCTTGCATCTGCTACAAAGACCTTCTTCCTTAATAAGGTCACATCCACAGGTTCTAGGAGTTTGAACTTGGGCACAGGTTATTTGGGGGTGGGAGGTTCCCGAGACAGGAGTCTCAAATCTGAGATTCAGAAGTCACCATCAGTCCTGATTTTTAGATGGGAATACCGAGGCATGGACTGTAAGTGCTGTGGGGTAGAGAGGCCTCCCTGGGTGTGGATTGTTCAAGACGAAGCGTCTGCTTCTTGAGCCTGCACTATTACTCACCCACAGTCTGGCAAAAAGCCACGCTTTTGTAAGCTTCCATTGTTTACCTCCTTGGTATATATTTAATTGTCAGGAACGGATATGCTTTTAATCAATCTCAGCGTTGTGGGGACGTGGTCTGCCAAGCTCCGTTCTCCATCTTCTCATGCTCTTCTCCTGTTCCACTCCCCAGATAGACGGTGAGCAGGCGCCAGATGGACACCGCACAGCCTCTGGACCTGGGTCCAGGATCTTCTAGACCTGAGGGGAGCCTTAAGGTTTGGGGACCATCCTGGAACCGGGAAGCTGAGGTTGCGATGTGTATGGGAAGAGGCGGGGTGGGGAAGACAGGAAGTGGTGCTGGCTGGGAAGGTCAGGGCTGGCTCCCTGCCAAATGCAGGAGCGAAGGGCAAAAGGGGGGAGAGGGGGCGGCGCCATGGGGAGGGGGGTGGAGCTTCCGGAAGTGGTTGGCCCACTCTCTATGAGGAAGGTGCAAAGGAGCCTCACGGGGAGGCTCAGCCTGGGGCTGAGGATGGCAGGCCTGCGGGCCTGAAGGCTGTATAAAGTATCAGAAACCCAAAGGGACCGGGAGAAAGTGCTGCCCACCTCCCACCCTCATTCTGAGACTCCAGGTCTGTGAGTGACCGTCATCCCTGCGGATCACCCTCTCCTGCCTACGAAGCTCCTGCTGCTTCTCTGCTGCTGGGGGCCGGCGTCCCAGCTCACAGGGCCCCAGGAGCAGAGTTCCCAGCCCTCCAGCGACTCCCTGTCCGCTGGGCACACACGGGCTCTCTCTGAGACCCAGTGCTGACTTGGCCCCTGCTCTGCCAATACAGGATCCCCGGGTCCAGCAGCTTGCACATGAGAAGTCAGGAGATCTGTCTTCTTCCAGCTGGGCCCGGCTCCAGCCTGCAGGTGCTTCTCACCCCGCACAGCCCTGCGGCGGTGGGTGTTGAGGCTGACAAGCTCTGATAGGGGGAGATGAGATTAGCCGCGCGGAGGCAACCGTCCAGGAGCAGCGCAATCGGCTCCTGATCTAAAGACGTGGTGCTGGTGGCATGAAGCTCTTTCTGCCTGTCAACAGCCAGCTGCTGCTCGCGCTCCGGGCTGCCCAGTCGGCTCTGGCTCCCAGCATCGCTGCGCATGACAGAGCAAAACACCCCTGGCCTCACCTTCGTCCTCAGGTCCGACTGCACCCGCCCTCAGGCCACAGTGTCCCCAATGGGAGAGGAGAGGCTGGTGATTCAAACCCACATTTTAAAAAATTATTCAACAACTCATCCTATTTGAGGCTCTCACAGCTCTTATAACAATCCATACATCCATTGTATCAAGCACATGTGTACATATGTTGTCACCATCCTTTTCAAAACATTTTCTTTCTACTTGGTATCAGCTCCTTTTCCCCCTCCCATCCCCGTGAACCCTTGATAAATTATAAATTGTTATCATTTTCATATCTTATACCATCCACTGTCTCCCTTCCCCGATGTTTCTGTTTGTCTACCCCCTCACCCTCTCTCTCTCTCTCTCTCTCTCTCTCTCTCTCTCTCTGTAGATGTAGATCCCTGTGATTGGCCCCCCCCTTTCTCTCCCCTTCTCCCTCCAGCTTCCCTTTCCCCTCATGGTATCACTACTCCCAGAACTGTTCCTGAGCGGTTTAGATAACCCCCTGTCCTGGGTTTTGTCTGTTGAAAGCTCCTATCTGTACCCACCTTCCTCGAGTCACCAAAGTAGAAATGACTAGCTGCTTCTGGAAAGAGAGCCTCAGGGAGCAGCACTCTCTGCAGAGACCACCTCCTTCATGAGACATGGGACTTGATTGAAAGAATGCCCAGTTACAACCGGGGGGACTCTATCAGAAGTAGATCATCCACCCTTTCTTCTGGGGAACTTCTGGAGTAATGGTCCTCAATTTTCCTAATGCTGTGACCCTTAAATACAGTTCCTCATGCTGTGGTGACTCCCAGCCATAAAATTCTTTTCATTGTTACTTCATAACTATCATTTTGCTACTGTTATGAATCATCATGTAAATACCTGGTATACGGATGTATTGCCATTGTTACCAATGGAACATAATTAAAGCATATAATTACAATATGTAATTATATGTTGAGAAATATTTATTTTGAATAACAAATACATGAAATGTTGTCTTCAAGCATGGTGTAACGTGGGTAACAGTTTTCATGCCGGGTACCCATATGTGGGCATATTTGCATGTGGACAGACCCACCTGGAGACAGATAGTGGAGCGGTGTCTCAGTTCCTAAGAACATTGGAAAGATGTGTTTTTCGATGATCTTAGAGGACTCCTGTGAAAGAGTCATGCAACCCCCCAATGGGGTCGCGACCCACAGGTTGAGAACTGCTGCCCTAGATGGACTCAACCCTCCATCCTCTGGCCAGCGGCTGAGCTTACTAAGCCTGGGCCTCACTAGAGAGGCGACTGCACGACACATGACAATCCCCAGGGGGTCAACTGGCCTGGGTCCAGAATAAGCTATGTGCCCTCTTTGGGGGCCTGAGGCTGAGAGAGCCCTGAATCTCATACCTTTTCTTGAAACACATTGGTCCCCTTTCTATCAGAGGAAGTCAGCTTCTGTGATATGCATCATGGGTTCAAGAGATGTAGTTGCAGGGTGATAATTGGTATAGTAAAGTCATAGAGAGCAGGAGAGAGAGGGCAGTAACAGAGTCATTATAACAATAATGATGTGTAGCCACAGCCAATTCTGAGTTTATTTTTGCTTCATCATCTTCTAAATCTAGTAAAACTGTGATTTGTGCTAACATTTTTCCTCCACCTCATGATAGCATGTTCACCTCAGTCCCATTAGGTGGTCCGTGTGGAGACAAAGAGAGTGGAGGGGAGGAAAGACATGGGGAATGGAGAGAGGATCAGGGTGAGAGGATACAACAGATGACAGAGAGAGAGAGAGAGAGAGAGAGAGAGAGCTTCTTTATTCCACCCAAGCCCAAGACTCCAATATCTTTTGGAGTCATGCAAGGTCCTTAATTACAGGAAAGGACATAAGTCACAAGAAAGGGTTGGTGCTATAGGAACACTTTATAGGAAGGGGAAGTGTAGGGTCCCCAGGTGACAAGATGGGCGGGCCTAAGTTTCCTGATGGCTGCCTTGCCTTGATTGCCCTTGGGCAGGAGACTTTAGCTAAAGAGTTCAGGGGGAGTGACCCATTGTCCTAAGAGCAGGGAGTCAGTTCTATCTTTGTGAGACACACAAAGGCCTCTGACAGCTGGAGCCTTTAGGGAGAGTAACAAAGTTTTGACTTCCATACCAGATGCTGGCAAATGGTTACTAATATTTGCTTCATATTTTGGAGGATATATGATTGTGGAAAAGTCCTATTTTTGTCCCACACCTTTCCACACTCTAAGTGCTATTGTTCCATTTGTTTAATACCACAATAACACTACAGGTCTTTCACTTAATAAGACATTATTATTACTCTCTATTGCTAGTTTTCTTTATACCTGTGTTCACATATTTGCTGTCTTAAACTCTTCTTCCATCTTAAACTTATCTCTATGTTTTCAGATGAGAGTCTTTGGATTTTACGATCGCCTTCAGGGCACAGGGTGAGGCAGCGGGTTACACATGGGCCCCTGCAACGTCAGCTATTCGAAAGCACCAGCTGCTCCTCAGCAGAAAGAGGAGGCCGTCTGCTGCCCTCAGAAACCCACAGGGCCAGTTCTGCCCTGTCCTATAGGGTTGCTGAGACAGACGCTGCTTGATGGCAGGGTCTTTCCCTCTGGGTGTTCTTAAGAAGCTTTACATGGTGTGAGATTGTGTGGTTCTCTGAGTACTTATCCTGCGTGGGATGTGTTGCACTTGTTGAGTTAGTGTCTTCTGTCAGTTTTGGAAATGTTTTAGACATCTTTTCACATCTTGATTTTGTACATTCGCTCTTTCCTTTCTTTCTAGACCTCCAATTACTCCCATGGCACCTTTTCTTGCTATCCCCTCTCTATCTCTTTCCCCCCATTTTTTCTCTAGCTTCCATCCTGATGGTTCCTAGGATTCATTTATAATATTTTCTTCTGGTTTACTTTCCAGTTGAACTAATTCTGTTTTCAGCCTTGTCTAAACGATTGTCAAACCAAATCTTTGATATTTTAATTTTTTCTTTTGTTATTTTTTCAGTTACAGCATTTCATTTTAATATTCCTTGATTCTCTGATAAAATTCTTAACCTTATTATTTCTTTTTCTTCTTGAGCAAAATAGCAATGATATTCTAAGACCTGTAGCAGGTAATTCTTACATCTGAAAATTTTACATACTTTTTTTTATTATCCATGGCTTCTTTCATTTACACTCATGCTGCCATCCCTCCAGGTATATCTGATTGTTTTAACTTGTGTTTCTTTTGAGTCTATTTACAATGGGGTTGAAAAAATAATAATTTGAGGCCAGGGTGATGTTCCATGTTATGCTTCTCTGGAGAAAATTGGAGTGCTTCCATAACACAGAGAAGCTTGCTATAGTTCCTGCTGTGACTTCTTGTTGCAACATTGTTATTGTTGTTAAGTGTCATAGCCACACAATGGATAACCGTGTGAGACGCTACCTGGCCCTGGGCCGTCCTCTCACCTGAGCCCATTGTGGCAGCCCATCTCAAGGAAGGCCTTCCTCTTTCTCACTGCCCCTCGACTTCACCAAACATGTCCTTCTTCTGGGACTGGTCTGTCCTGATAACATGTTCAAAGTATGTGAAATGAATTCCTGCGACCCCTGCCTCTGAGAAGCAAGCTGGCTGTACAGATTACTTTTTCTTTTATGCAGTCCATTTATTGCAATACGGTGTTCAAAATCTTTGCCATCGTAACCATCTTAAGTCTGCAGTTTAGTGATGCTGATTACAACCACTGTTGGGCAACCACCGTCACCATCTATTCCCAAATGTTTTTCATCCCCCGGACATGATTTGATTGACTTTCTGTTCAATTCACTCAGAGATGATGTGGCAGGACACACTCTCGAGGGGAAAGGTAGCCATCTCTTCTGGCAGCTTCATATAACATGTGGATGGCTGTTCATTCTTCAACATCAAATCAATAGCTTTGTCTCCATCTGCAATGCAGGAGGGTGCCTTGGAATCATTTTGAGACTTTTGGCGGATGGTGCTCAGTGCCCACAGGTATATAGGCATCTGTTTGGGGCACATTTCCATGGAGAGAGGAGAGAGAGGCCTCAGGCAAAGAGAGGTCCTGGGGTGGCATAGACACATTGCTCTCAGCTGCTCCTCTAAAGGTGGGCGATGTGAACCAACCAGCTGAGCTGCAAAAGAAAGCCATGCTCTACAAAGATCACAGAGAGGAAGACCTGTGAAATGATGCTCCTCGGTTATGTTAGGTTGGCTTGCTTTGGCCGTTTTAGGCCTGACCCTCCCCCACCTCCTTGAACCAGACATCTGACTGATACAGCTCTCCCTAACTTTGCAGCCCGCTCATGCAGCGCTCCCTAAACTTGCAGCCTGCTCTGCATTCCGTAAAGACCTGGACATACCTTCAACCTCCAATCCCCAATTCCTTTACTTTAAATGGGCACTAAAGTCCTGCCCAAATGCCCCAGGGCTATAAAAGGGCAGCCATTTTGCCTCCTGGTGCGACTCCAGCAGCCCTCAACTCCTCGGACCGCTGGACCTCGCCCGAGCTAGTACCTCCCCAATAAAACTTGTTTATTTTATAATTCGGCTCTCATTCATCTCCTGCGGCACTCTGCCACCTTGCAGGTTACACACGCTGTCTTTTGCAGTCGAATACACTCACCCTAGTGGCTTGAGTTGGGCTGAGGGAGAAGAAAGGGCAGAGCAAGGTGGTGACTTACACAACCAGTCTCTCCGGGGCAATCAAGGAGAGTGATTTTTCTCTGCAGAACTGATTTCTCAGAATCCCTGGTGGCACCATGGGTTGCACATTGGACCGCTAGCTGCAAGATCAACAGTTCTGGTCCACAGGAGAAAACCAAGGCTTTCTCCCCGCCAACACATTGAGAATCTCAGAAACTCACGGTAGGCCATTCTCGTCAGTCCTAAAGGGTCACTCTGAGTTGATATGAAATCGATGGCAGTGACTTTGATTTGGAGTTTAGCAAAGCCCAGGGGCAGGGGGTGGGAGGGAGAAATAAGGACTCTAAGAAGCACACTTGTTATGTAGGAAAGAGAAAGAAGTCCACCTACAGAAGAAGCTTAAATCGTGTCCCAAAGACACTTGAATCTGGGAGAGTGGGGACATCATGAGCAATTCCAGTTGCTTTGAGTTTAATTAAAAGTCCCTAAACAAGGGGTGATGATCTAGTCAAAGTGCAGTATAGCAACGATGAAGCATACAACTTTCCTCTAGTTCTTTAATGCTTTCCCCCCCCCCCCCCACTATCTTGACCCCAGTTCTACCTCACAGATCTGGCTAGAGCAGAGGATGTACTCTGGTCAGAGCTGGAAACACAGGGAATCCAGAACAGATAAACCCCTCAGGACCAATAGTGTAAGTAGTGATACCAGGAGGGGACAGAGAAGGTGGGGTAGAAAGGGAGAACCGATCACAATGATCAACATATGACCCCCTCCCTGGGTGGATGGAAAGCAGTAAAGTGGGTGAAGGAGACATCAGACAGTGCAAGACATAAAAAAATAATAAATTTATAGATTACCAAGGGTTCATGAGGGAAGGGGACGGGGAGGGAGGGGGGAAATGAGAAGCTGATACCAAGGGTACAAGTAGAAAGCAAATGTTTTGAAAATGATGATGGCAACAAATACACAAATATGCTTGACACAACAGATGGATGTATGAATTGTGAATAGAGTTGTATGAGCCCCAAATAAAATGAGTTTTCTTTTTTTAAAGTCCCTAAACTCTGGTGCTACCACTTGTCTGCCAGTTTGTTGTGGTGGCTTTTTTGTTCCTGTGATTCTAGAAGCCGTGTCACTGGTATTTCAAATTCCAGTAAGGCCACCCAAAGGGAACGGGTTTCAGAGGAACTTCAAGGATAAGAGCAAACGACAAATGTAGAAGGGGTCTGCTCCCCACGTTGAAGGAAGAAATCACTGAAAACCTTATGTGTGGCAGTCATGTACTCATGTGTCAATTTCATGATTGGGAGTCTAGGGGTGGAGTCTAGCCTGTCACTCTGAAGATAGCCAATGAGACCTCTGTGTGCTTTTTCCTGAGAATTCTGGGAAGTCTCGCAGTATTTCCCAATTGGAGAAGAGAGACTTGACTGAGTTCCTGGGAGATGAACTCCTGACAAGATGAGATGACAAAATGCTGATTGATCCTGATTCCTGGAGACTGGAGGAGCTGGAGGAGAAGCCACATGGGCTTGCCCTGATGGAACCCGACCTTGGGGGCCTGAGAAGCCACAGACAGACCCCTGCCGGTGCTGAGATGCTTCTACTGCCACCATACACACAAGACTCTGTACCTACTGTCTTGGGGTTATTGCACATCTTCGTAAGTCAGAAGGAGACTTTATAGACTGATATCAGACATATGGGTTAATATTGCACTTATGACCTTGGACAGGATTGGGTTGGGATGTTTTCTCAATGTTCTTTTCCTCTTGTATATAAACCTTTCCTTTATAGCCATTTGCGTGTCTATGAATTTGTTTCTCTAGACCTACGGACTAACACATTATGTATGACTTCAAAACATTTTCAAATTCATAAAGTCTAGACAAAGGAGGCAAAAAGTTGTCAGAGATAATTGCCCACAGATGAGCTCCTCACCATATAGGACCCTTAAAATATGACTTAAAAGGAGCTTATTTCTGTATAAGTACCACACGCGCTAACTGATTGAGCCACTGAAGCTCCGAGCTTATTTCTCAGATGGGAGTCAACCATGGTGAGACTTCAGGATTTTCATTTGCAGATGGGGCATGACTCCTGGTAAAGAGGAAAAAACTGCAAAAATCCTCCAATGATTAGAACTCAAAATGTGAGAAGTGTGAATTTAGGAAAGCTGGAAGTGGTAAAAAAAAAAAAAATGAAATGGACCCAAGGGAGATGGGTATTCTTAGGCATTAGTGAGTGGAAATGGACTGGTTTTGAGCTATTTTGAATCATAAAACCATGTAGGCATGGTAGTTACTTAGTCTCATGTCAATGAATAAGTGCAGGGTGGAGTCAGATCACAGTCTGATGGTACCTCCGCAGTAGGCATGGCCTTCTCATGGGGATTCTGGGGACTTCCTCTCCTCCCTGAGAGGAGGGTCTCTCTCTGTCTCTTTCTCTCTCTCTTCTCTCTCTCTCTCTCTCTCTCTCTCACACACACACACACACACACACACACACACACACCTTCCTATTGACAAGTCATGCTGATGGCAGCCAGAACCCTGGAGATGTGTCCACTGCCAGTGGATCCTCAAGACTTGGCACACACCAGTCTGTGATCTTCCTGCATTTCATATCATTGCCTGTGACTGTTTGAGTCTGAAGAGTGATCTATGGAATAGTATCAGACATCTGGGCTAATATCGAACTTATGCGCCCAATCTGAACTGGACTGGGATGCTATCAAAGAAGGACTGGAACCCCTCACTCATCTAAGCCAGGAAAATTTGGAAGACAGCTACCTGACCACAACAGAATGCTCAAACTATAGAATGAAATCATTGATATAGCACCCAAGTAAAATTTTGCTTAAGATCACTCAACAATGGTTGCAAGGAAGTAACAGAGGTTCAGGCGGGATTCAGAAGGGGATGTGAAACAGGGGATATCATTGCTGATACCAAATGGATCTTGGCTCATAGCAGAGAATACCAGAAAGCTGTTTAGTTGTGTTTCATTGACTATGCAAAGTAAATCAGCTGTGTTGACTGTAAAACTGTGGGTAGCCTTGAGAACAATAGGAATTCCGGAATACTCCATTGTGCTCAGGAGGAATTTATACTTGGATCCAGAGGCAATAGAACAAACAGAACAAGGGACTTCCGCACGGTTTAAAATCAGGAAAGGTGGGTGTCAAGTCAGGGTTGCGTCCTCTCATCATACTTGTCCAAGCTGTATGTTGAGTAAATCATCAGCAGAACTGCATGCTATGAAGAAGAGGGCGGCATCAGGACGGGAGGAAGACTTGTTGACAACCTGCAGCATGCAGATGACATAGTCGTCGCGCTGAACATGAGGAGGACCTGAAGCAGTTGCTGATGAAGATCAAGGATTGTCGCCTTCGATCGGAATTACAACTCAGTGTAAAGAAGCCCCGCATCCTCACAACTGGACCAGTATTTAACATCCTGATAAATGGAGAAAGGGTTGAAGTTGTCAAGGATTTTGTCCTATTTGGAGATCAGAAGACATTGCATTAGGTAACCGTGCTGCACAAGACCACCTAAAAGTGTCGAAGAGCAAGACCGTGACTGGGAAGGCTAAGGTGTGCCTGGTGTTCTCCTTTGCATCCTATGCATGTGAGAGTTGGGAAGTGAATAAGACAGACCTTAAAAGAGTAGATGCCTTGACTTGTGGTGCTGGTAAAGAATACTATGGAATGCCAAAAGAAAGTAGCACGGGCTGCTAAAACGATAAACCAAAGAATTCGAAAAAGTCAGTCCTGTGTGCTACTTAGAGGCAAGGATGGCAAGATGTCACCTTACATACTCTGGACGTATTTTCAGAAAAGACCAGTCCCTGGAGAAGGACATCATATTTGGTAAAGGGGAGGAGTGGCAATAAAGAAGAAGGTCCTCGATAAGATGGACTGACATACTGGCTGCATCGATGGGCTCAGGCATAGGAACCGGTGTGAGAATGTCGCAGGACTGTGCAGCGTTTCATTCTGATGTGCATAGGGTCACTGTGGGTCTGTGCTGACTTGACAGCAGCCGATAACAACAACAACAAACCAAGGCATGCAGCCATGGTGGTGGTGGAGTGGTTCTCATGTGGGCTGCTAACCACAAGCTCAGTAGTTCAAAATCACCAGCCACTCTTCAGGAGAAAGGTGGGGCTTTCTGTTCTTATAAAGAGTTGCGGTTTCAGAACCACCACAATCCCCACGCCCCCCAGGGCAGGTCTACCCTGTCATGTGAGGTCCTGATGAGTTTGAACTGACTTGATGCGAGTGAGTTTCCATTTTGATTTAAACTCTGGTTGAAACACCTGGCTAAGCTCTCGGCTGCCAACGTCAAAGGTGACCATTCAAACCCTGAGAGAGACATGACCATCCACACTCACACAGAAACCCCCCCAACCCCCCCCCCCCCCCGCAAGACAGTTCATTCTGTCACAAGAGATCACACTAAGGTGGGATCTCTCTGCCACCCAACATCAGCAACCAGTGAATTCCATGTTGGTTTCCTCTCTAAGGCTTCACGGGCACTTGGAGACAACTCCGCTCTCCACCTCACCATCCTTCCCAACGGGGAGGCACTGGAGTCAAAGATCCATGCAGGGGATTCCTGGCACGGGATCCACCCCTGGCAGCACACTGTCCTTCATGGTTGGTGAGGGTAGAGGGCCCGTCGCTGTAAGGATGCACCCTAAAGGGCAAGGACTTTCCCCCATGGCCATCTGGGGGAAAGCCTGTATCTGAAGAAAAGATGGGACCTTACAAAAATCACTCTGGGCACCTGGATAGGGTCACACCTTCCAGGAAGGCAGTGAGAGACTGCTGTGAAGTTCCAAAGGACGTCACAGGTGAGACTACAGGGTTCACCAGCCCTTCTAGTCTGTTCTCCAGCAGTCTGGCTGCCTTATTCTTCCCAGGGACTCTCAGAAAGGAATCCTCAGTGTCTCTATCCCTCAAAAATCCACCAGACTCCCAGGAAGATCTCGTGTCCCACTAGATTTGATCTGTTGGCAAAATCTCAGAAAGTTACTCCAGGGCCTCAAATTGTTCGAGAGCTTAAAAAATACAGACAAATCAGAAATATGTGAAAAATGCACTGGGGGAAGGGAGGGTGGAGGAACAGGGTTCAGAGAGTGTCTTTTGGTCTTACAGGAAGGAGGTTAGTGACTTTTAATTCACATTAAAGGGGTTTTTAAAAATTTTCTCATACTGTAAATACCCAATCCTAGCCAACGTTTATGATTGGTCTCAGATTAGCTCATTAGTAGAACTTCATCTATATGTTCAAAGAGCCATTCTTTGACGTTTCAGAAGTGCACGTGGGAGGAGTGGTTAAGATTTCTGGACAGTAGACACAGTAAGGCACCCTTCTGCAGCAGAATGCTTCTGTTCGCTGGGCAGCTCCCTGAGGGAGCTTGTCTTCAAGCTTGCTTGTCTTCACAAAGACAGTCGTTCTAGAACTTGGTGTCATCGCCTTCCACTCACGCTTTCACGCAGAATTGTCCCTGAATTAGAACCCTGCCGCAGCTCCTCGTATCCGACTGTATTGGGGGAGCATAAAGATGAATAAGGCTTGGAATCTGTCTGGAAAGAAGCACGGCCAGAATGCTCCTTAGAAGCAAGGATGGGGAGGCTTCATCTCCCTGACTCTGGACCAGCCCCTGGAAAAGGGCCTTGTGCTCACACAGCACAGAGGACGTGGGGGGAAAGGAAGGCCCTTGACCAGGCGGATTGGCAGAGAGGCTACGACGATGGACTGGAGCATGACAATGGTGAGGAGCTGCAGGACCGGGCAGAGTTTCACTCCGTTGTGCATCAGGCTGCTGTGGGTCAGAACCAACTCCGTGACATAGATTGGCAGCCACAGCAAAGGATCCTGCAGGTTCCTGTACAGGTTTACAGATCTGCTCTGTCCTGCAGGGTCCCTGCGAGTCAGAGTCCCCTGACTGGCTGTGGGTCTGGAGAGTTGGAGTGCTACCTTGTAAACAAATCTTGAGACACGACATTGTGGCTGTGGCATGCCATTGATTCCATTCCACCCGTGGCAGGAGACACTTCCCAGGCCCGCACCCTGCTCACAGGTGTTGTTTGAGGCCATTGCTACAGACACTGCCTTGATTCATTTTGTTGACGGTCTTCCTCTTTTTAGCTGGCCCTCTGCTCCCCCAAGCATGGTATCTTTTTATCAGCACACTTGATGACATGCCCAAAGCATGAGAGATATAATCTGCTCCCTCCATTAAGAATACAGACCATAATTTATAAAGATTGCCTTTGTTTCAATAGCTGCAATGTGTTTACATACTCTGATTGATTATATTTTTCTTCTGATTTATTTTAGGAAATACTAATCAGGGCCCACAAAGATTTATAGACAAAGATGCTCACTGAAAAATTAATTATAATTAACTATCTATAAACCACCTAATATGCAACAGCAGAGTAATGATGAAATGTAGACAATGAAATATTATGTAGCTATGTTTAGTACTTATTAAACTTCTCAGACATCTTAAATGCTTCATAAATAATTTTATGCAGAACTTTTTGTTTCATATATATGGTAATGATTAAAGGGGGTAAGTAATCAAGAAAATGACCATATAATTTTTAAATTAATTTCTTTGACATCATATTAATCACCACTAAAAGGCAATGCTTTCTTTCCTTCTTTCTTTGGGGACATTTCTGTCTTTGAGTGGCTCCTCAGTGCTAATTATGACCTGACAAAGAGCTCTCAACTCTGAAAGTGCCCTGGATTAGAGGCGATCTGAATTGGATGTTGTCCTTGCTCAATCTCCCACCACCTCCCTGGTGTACCTCACAGACAGCCCGATGACAGAGGTTGTGATAGGTATCCTTAGAGATGTTAAGGACTAAATTCCTGACTTAGTCCAAGTAGATGAGAGAAACAAATTCAGAGACACTCACATGTGTGTCAGAAAGAACTTATGTCAAAGAACAACTGTACATTCAGAAAACAGCCCAGCCCAGTCCAGATCAAGTCCATAAGTCCGATATTACCCCATATGTCAGTACTAGTCCAGAAATTCCTCTTTAGGCTTATGCAGCCATGCAATGATGCTGAATGCAAGAAGAACACAGGCCAGTGGATGGAGAGTCTTGTGGTCTGGTGGCAGTAGAAGCATCTCAGCGCTGTCAGGGGTCTCCACATCCAAGGCTCTGGCCACGTCATTGTAACAGGGAGCATCTCCTGTTTCCAGGAAAAAATACTGGAGTTCCCAGAATCCTCAGGAGAAGACCATGCTCACATCAAGGCCTCATTGGCTATATGGCCTGATTGACAGGCTAGACTCCACCCCTTCGCAAGTTGACAGGAGATTATGTAAAGGCCACAATTTCCCACTACATCCCATATCCTGCTTTGCTCTGCACCCGGGAGAGTACAAGACACCTGCCCCTGCTCTTGTCTTTCAAGCAGGACTTTCAACAGGTTTGAACTGGTTCCATTATGGCCAACACAGCAAGATCAGAACAGAGCCCAATTTACGAAATGTGAGTTTGCTAGAATGAGAGCCATAACAGGAAAAATCAAAAGTTGAAGATCTAGAAGGGTAGGCGCTCTCAGGACTATTGCCAGAACTGTGAAGACTGGACACACATTCAAAGTGATGTGCATGGCTCCCATCTTGGAGCTGGGCACTGCTGATTCTGACTTTGCTGGCTCTGAGATTTGGCTGTGTTTTTTAAGAAGGAATTTAAGTTTCTAGCACCTTGTCAACCCATAATCTTTTACCACTGTGATTATCATTCCAGTACATGCACATTTTATAAACCTGGGTCCATTCTGGTTTTGATGTGTATGCCATGACTGAGTCAGGAAGTGCTAGCAAGAAGCTCTGCATGGAAGCCCATTGTCTAGAAGCCCTACTCTAGCAGTTCTTCAATCGCTCCCTAGTCCCCAATCCAATGACTTCACAACTGTTTTGCTGTCTAACATGCCTTCCCAAAGTACTAATCTGGCAGGTTCCGGAGGACACTTTCAGGGACAATCCTCTTAGCAGGCTACTGAGCTGAGTCTCTCTGCCCAACAGTAAGCGACTAACCAGAGACTCCCAAATCTGCTGTCCAGATCCACCAAGACGGGTCCCACAGAGTGACTACGTTTTAAAAGGTAGACAGCATCAGATGCTGGTGAGCATTTGGAGCAACTAGAACTCTCATTGTTGGTGGGGAAGTAAAGTGTACATCTCATTTAGCAAAAGATCTGGTACTTCCTATAAAACTAGGCATGTACCTTCCCTGAGACCTAGCAACTTCTCACCCAAGAGAATGGAACATACAAAGGATAGCCATCGTACTTTTATGCCTATCACCAAACTAGAACAACTTCACGTCCATTAAAAGTAGAATAAGTCAACACCCCCACAAACCCAGGGACAAGGGAACAACAAGTGATCCAAAGTCAATGGAGAGGGTGTAGGAGGCCTGGTAGCGCTTGATTATAGGGAATGTAACCGAGAGAAATTACTGAAACCCAAATGAATGTGGAGCATGAGAGTGGGACAAGAGAAAAGTTAAAGAAAATAGAGGAAAAGATTGGGGAGGAAAAGGGCATCTATAGAGGTCTGAATACAGGCATATACACACATAAATATATTTATATATGGTGATGGGGAAATAGATCTATGTGTAACTATTTATAGGTTTAGTATTTAGGTAACAGATGGAAATTGGGCCTCCACTCAAGTACTCCCTCAATGCAAGAACACTTTTTTCTTCGTGTTTTCTTTTCTTTTTTTTTAGGGGGGGGGGGCATCACTGCCCGTCGTGGGCACTACCCAGTGCTGCTCCTGAGAGCCGCCACTGGATTTGAACTGCCAAGCCTGTGGGCTGCAGTCCCACACTCAACCACTTACACCACCAGGGCTCAGTCCCCCACTTTTTTCTTTCAAATTGACATTCCATGATGTTCACCTCCCTGACACAATCACTGAAGACAAAGCAGGTGCATAAGCAAATGTGGTGTGATGGTGTCCAGCTATCAAAAGATATAGCATCTGGGGACTTAAAGGATTGAAGATAAACAAGTGGCCACCTGGCTGAAAAACAACAATGCCTACATGAAAGAAGCACACCAACCTGTGTGATCATGAGGTATCAAAGGGATCAAGTATCAGTCATCAAATACTCAGAACAAAAACTCCTATCATTGTGAATGAAGGGGCGTGCAGAGTGGAGACCCAAAGTCCATCTATAGGCAACTGGACATCCCATTACAGAGGGTTTTGGGGAGGTGACAAACCAGTCGGTATAGTATAGCAACAATGAAACATACAACTTTCCTCTAGTTACTTAATGCTTCCTCCTCCCACCCCCCAAGTATCATGATCCCAATTCTACCTTACAAATCCTGCTAGACCAGAGGATGTATGCTGGTACAGATAGGAACAGGAAGCACAGGGAATCTGGGATGGAAAAAACCCTCAGGACCAATAATGAGAGTAGGCCATACCAAGAGGGGAAGGGGATGGTGGGGTAGAATGGGGGATCTAATCAAAAGGATCTATATTTAACCCCCATGTCTTCCTTAGCTGGACACCATCACACCACATTTGCTTAAGCACCTGCTTTGTCTTCAGTGATTGTGTCAGGGAGGTGAACATCATGGAATGTCAATTTGAAAGAAAAAAGTGGGGGACTGAGCCCTGGTGGCATAAGTGGTTGAGTGTGGGACTGCAGCCCGCAGGCTTGGTGGTTCAAATCCAGTGGCGGCTCTCAGGAGCAGCACTGGGTAGTGCCCACGACGGGCAGTGATGCCCCCCCCCTAAAAAAAAAAGAAAAGAAAACATGAAGGAAAAAAGTGTTCTTGCATTGAGGGAGTACTTGAGTGGAGGCCCAATTTCCATCTGTTACCTAAATACTAAACCTATAAATAGTTACACATAGATCTATTTCCCCATCACCATATATAACAGAAAAGTGGGTGGATTACAGAAAAGTGGGTGAAGGGAGGCATTAGACAGTGTAAGACATGACAAAATAATAATAATTTATAAATTACCAAGGGTTTGGGCTGAGGCTGGATGGCATAGTGGTTGTGCGCGGGACGCGGTCCACTGGGACGGAGGTTCAATTCCAGCAATGGGGCTGGGCCTCCTACTCCCACCACCGGAGAGCAATGATGCCCCAAAAAAACAAACAAACAAAAAAATTACCAAGGGTTTGTAACTAGGGGGGGGGGGGAGTGAGGCAGGAGGGAAAAAAATGAGGATCTGATACCAAGGGCCCAAGAAGAAAGAAAATGCTTTGAAAATGATGATGGTGGCGGAGCCCTGGTTGCCTAGTGGTTGTGTGCAGGACTGCGGCCCCCAGGCTCGAAAGTTCAAATCCAGCAGCAGCTCTCCAGGAGCAAGACTGGGCTTCCTCCTCCCACCAGGGAGGTGATGCCACACAAATAAAAACATGATGGTAACAGATGCACAAATGTGTTTGACACAATGGCTGGATGGATGGACTGTGATAAGAGATGTCAGAGACCCCAATAAAAGTATTTCATTTAAAAAATTATTACACAATTTTTAAAAAGATGAGGCACTCTGCTCCCCTAAGGATTCAGTCTCCAAAACCCTGGGGGATTCAGTCCTGCTCTGCCCTGTGGTTAATGATGGAGCTGAAATCATCAGGATTTTCTTACTGGAACAAAGTAAGAAACCGGGCCAGGTCTGGCTGCTTTCGGGGAAGTGCCTGCTTAGAGATGCGGGGGCTCTGTAGACCGCCTCCAGGTGCTGCTGTTAAACCCAGACTCCTCTCTGCGCCCGCAGAGAGGCTTCTCAAGAGGTCCTGAGCTCCTAGCACCGGGGAAGCAGCTTGCCGGTGCTGCTCCTGCTGTGTCTGTGTGAGGAGGGGCCCTCACCTCAGGTTTTGTTCTAACCACATATGGAAAGTGTCAAGGAGTCCCCAGGGCTGCCTCCTGCACCCAAGGGTCTCCACCTCCCACAGCTGGATTCAGCACCTCCCAGGAGTCTGGTCCGTCCCCTCCAGCACCGGCACCAGGCCCAACGGGCCATGGGAAGGTTCTAGACCACCGGTGTTCAATACTCGATGGCGATCTACTAGTCAATCGCAAATGTAGTGTGGGGAGATCACATGGCATTAAAAACATAGACATAATCTGTCATCGACTCCATCACTTAATTGATATATAGTGTAGCCAACCAGATGCAATCTTAGGCATCAAACGCATGTGCAAACAGCTATGCTAACTGACAAGCTAAGGTATGGCTAATTTTTTTACCTTAGGTTTTTTTCTCTCTTAAATATAAGAAACGATATTAAAATGAGTGGAGGAGCTGGACCAACTAAGAAGACCAAAACATATTACTTTCATATGGAATGGGGAGAGTTTGACACTACAAGCCGATTTTCAGCTGAAATCCAGAACGCACGAGCAGTTCTGAAATTTCCTCGCAAACAGAAACTTTGAGAAACATGAGAAAATGTGCTACCTCCTGACTGCATTATTCGGCTCCACTTACTTATGTGAGCCTTTTCCCACATAAAGATCATTAAGTCCAAGTACCATTTTACCATGACTGATGATCTTTTGGAAGAGTGCTTGAGGCTGACTGTCAGCAGTTACTGTATCCCTGGCTCATTCCATTCAGTGCAAGTCATCAGAGTCAACTCAGGTCATGACAAAAAAAAATACGAAGTTAATTTTGTGTTGTGCTACATGGACTCATGCAGTTATGCAAGGTACATAGACATACATTGTACCTATAAAGAATTCTCAATGTATTTATGAATGAATGTAATAAATAAATAGAAAGATATGTTTTGCATTTTTGTTGTTGGTAGATCATTTTGACTCAATCATTTTATCAGTAGCTCCCATGCTTAAAAGGTGTGAGCACCCCTGCTCTGGACAGCTGGGTCATCAAGGAGATGCACAGTAGCTGGGGTCACACCAAGGGGCATTGTCAGAACAGTGATACCTGCAGGACAGGCTGTAGAGTATTTGTGCCATCTCTCAGGAGAAAGGTATTCTATTTTATATATTTTTTTAAATCCCTGTGTTTACTAACCTACCTGTCCCTGCACTACAACTATGTGTTTAAAACTCCTCTCACTCTCAGTCAGTCAGAGCCTGCACAACCACAGAATCACCTGGGGGGCGGGGTGTGTGTGTGTGCTGGGTTCCGTCAATGGCACTGCTCCAGTGCTGCCACAGTCTCCGAGTTGCCACTGCGTCCGCTCCCTCGCTGTGGTCTGTACAATTTGGTGCGCTCATTTCCACCCTCATTAAAGGGGAAAAAACAACTCACAAACTCACTGCTGACCCTTATCGACCCTATAGGGCGGGGTAGAACTGCCTCTGTGATTTAGTGAGACTGCAATGCTTCACGGGTGCCCACAGCCCTGTCACTCTTCCTGGAGCAGCTGGTGGCTTTGAACTGCTGACCTGACAATTAACGACCCAATCTCTAACCAGTAAACCATCAGGAGTCCCCATTAAAGGAAAAGTTGGAGAGAAATCAATGCTCCACTGAGCTGCTAAAATCGCTGTAAGTGACAATGCTGCGAGTCAGTGGAGAAAAACTCAGAAGCTGAAAGTCACTGCCAGCACGTCCACGGCAACCTTACAGGACAAGGGAGGCGGGTCCCTGGGGCTTGCTGAGACTGTAAATCTTTATGTCAGGAGAAAGCCTCTTCTTTCTCTGCCCGGGGGAGAAAGGTGATAAAAAAAACGATGCTGCTGCTCAGAGTCATAGCACAGTCTAAGGAATGCTGCATTTCATCAACCTTGAATACTATCACATTTGATTCCATTGCTCTTGACCCTACAGCCAGCCCAGTCTTTCCGGGAGGAGCGGCTGGTGGTTTCGAACTGCCGACCTTGTGGTTAGCAGTCCACTGGCGGCCCGATGCCACCACAGCTGAAGTGGATTCTAGACATCACTGAGGGTGGTGCCGTGGGCCCAGCAGCAAGGTTGGCGCTTCCAACTCACCAGGAAACAGATTTCGACTTGGAAATCCTGAGCAGGGCTGCGAGGTGTCGAACTGACTGGAAGGCAGCAGTGTGATGGACAGGAGGGGCTCTCTGTGGTTGGGTAGAGAAGAGGTCCACTGGGGAGAGGGAGGGGACACCACGAATTATTCCGCTGATGACAGCAGCCTGGCGCCAGAGCGGAAGAGACCCCGGCCCGGTGTCTGCCCCTCCCTGTGTGTGGCACGGTGTCCCAGAGGCTGCGCGCCTCCACTGCCTCAGGGCTGCCAATGCCTGGGCGATTAGCACAGCCCCCAAGGCACTGGCTCTTCAAAGAGCGGGTCCAGGGAAGCAACTGGAGGGCAGCCGGCGTCCCTGGCGGATGCCAGCCCTGCACAGTGAAAGAACTGCCCTGTGGATAGGCTGTGACGTTCGTGTCCTGATGGGAAGAAGGGACTATCCCAGCTTCCAGCAGCTCCCTGCCAAGCCCTGCTTCTGCTTCTATACCCTGGAAGTCCTTGGGCACTTGGGATTGGACAACTTCCTGGGTTGCCAGCAAGCTCACCTTGATGCACAGAGATGCTGTGTGAGTCAGTGGAGCATTGGGCTCTGCGGGGTTTTCAGTGGCCAATTTATAGCAGCACATTGCCAGGCCTTTCTTCCGCCTATGGCGCCGCTGGACAGACCCAACTGGCCAGCAGTTCAGTTCGGTGACCCCTGGCACCACCTAAGGGCCTAACACACCGTGAACTCCACAAATAAAAGCCATGGAGGGATTTCTTATTCATGATAACCCTTTGGAACAGCACAGACCCGCCCAGCAGATTTCCAAGGCTCTAACTCTTGATGTGAGTAGGAAACTCTCCCTATCTTCAGAGAAGCTGCTGGTGGTGCTGACCTTGGCTAGCTGACCTTGGCTAGCAGCCCAGCGTGACACCACTGTACCGCCAGGGCCACAAAACACTTTACAACCAACAGAAAAGCAACCTCACTGCCGTCCAATGGCTCATAGAGACCCTCTGGGACAGAGTAGAACTGTCCGTGTGAGTTCCCAAGACAAGCTCTTTGCAGAAGCAGACTGCTTCTTCTTTGTCTATGTTGAATACATTCCTCATTTCAGAGCAAAAGGGCGACATTTCCAAGAACCATGCTCAGAGGGTTAGGAAAGCAGGAGGAAGGATGGGAAACAGGAAACACAGGGAGGCATTGAGGAGAGGGTAGTGGAGGAGTGGAGTCAGACTGATGAAGGTCAGACTATCACTTGCTCTATAAGCCATCCCCTAATCCACAGAGCAACATGTAGTAGGGGTGGCAGCCATTGTTAAAAAGCTGCTGCTATCAAGTAGGTTCCAACTTCCGGTTACCACCACCGACCACCACCTACCCAAGCCCCTGCCAGGTGACAGAGTAGAACAGCCTCGTGGGACTTTCTTGGCTGCCATATTTATGAAAGGGGAGCACCAGGCCTTTCTTCCTTGGGGCCACTAAAGGGTTAGAAGGTTAGTGGTTGAGCACTGTGGGTAGTTCCATTTTAAGTCAACTTGTTCCGGGATAAAAGTAGGGGTGGAATCTAAGCAATCAGCCAGGTCACAGCCTGATGATTCCTGTGTGTGTGTGTGTGTGTGTGTGTGTGTGTGTGTGTGTGTGAGAGAGAGAGAGAGAGAGAGAGAGAGAGAGAGAGAGAGACTGTGGAGATCTGCCTCCCTTCCATGCCTGCCGCCTTCCTGCATGTTTCAGTGCTGCATCTGGCTCCAGGCACCCACCCCTGGCAGCTGTGTAAGTCTGAGAATGGCAGGCTGCAACTGCCCCATGACTGCGTTGGACGAATCGGAGACACATTCTTCATGCAAAGTTCCTCTGATAAATCAATGAGGCTCACCAGTGTTATTTCTCTAGAAAACCCACATCACTTGTGCTCACACAAGCACAAACCATTTGACGACCCAGGGACCATCTAAGCCCCACAGATTGCTGTGGTCCAGCTGTAAGAATGACCACAGGGACAGCATTTTCAAAGCTAAACCCCCCCCCTGCCCCTGCCACCGGCCCTTGAGGTGCCCTTTCTGAACTCTGTCTCCTTCGCCCGGCCAGGAAGCAGGGAGGGAGACACAGTAGGCCCTTTTCATCAAAGAAACATTCTGATTCTGTGCAGCTCAGAGTGAGAGAGAAGGCCTTCTGTTGAATTCAGGCTAAAGTCTCAAGCCTGAGACAGCTCAAGGGAGTCATCAAAGACCAGTGACACATTCGACAGCCTTCTTTTTCCTGGTGATAAAAGTTCCTATGTACTTCACTTGGGCCTGCCTTCTGGCTAACGCAACTAGACAGGCAGGAGAAAGTGCCGACCATGAAGGGAAGAAAGCCCATGAATCCCCAAGGGCCCAGGGAGATGAAATCTCACTCTAGCCGCCCTGGGACAGCCAGTGAGAAACCCGCCTGCTGGACCTGGCAGGAAGCCCAGCCAGGCCACGCACTGAAAGCCACCTTCCAGCAGTGCTCCTGGAATGGGGCTCTGAGCCATGAAGTTGGCTGGGTCTGATTGTTCAGGACCCTCAAGTTGGTTCTGACTCACGGTCTCCCTGGGCACACTGCCCAGGCCGGCGCCACCCTCACAATGGCAGTTATGTGTGAGCCCATTGTTGCAGCCACTGTGTCCCTCCATCTCCTTGAAGTTCTCCCCCTTCTCACTGCCCCTCTATTTTACCAAACACCATATCCTTCTCCAGAAGCTGGTCTCTCGCAGCAGTATGTCCAAAGAGCATGAGATGAAAGTCTGCATCCTTGCCTCTCAGGAGCATTCTGGCTAGACTTTCTCCAAGAAAGGGTTGTTGGTTCTTTTGGCAGTCCGTGATACTTGCAATATTCTTCCCCAGCACCATAATTCAAATGCATGCATTCTTCTTCAATCCTTCTTCTCCAGTGTCCAAGTGTCACTCATGTCATTACAAATGAACGGAGATACAGAGGAAGGAGAAGCACACGGAATGGATCTGGAAGAAAGCAGAGGGCTGCAGCTCGCTCAGACATGCCGCAAGCAACTGAACAGTGTCCTTTCTATTTATTTGGTGCTCAAATTTTGGAATACGTGACTGGTTGCATTTACTCAGAATATTTTTAAATTTGATAAGTAAAACAACATTATCTAAAAAAAAAACCAAACCAGGTCATCAGGTGCTGTAAAAATACAATCTATAAAGCAAAGAATAGGGACCAAACAAAGTCCAAGAAAGACAATCACTCAAGGACTATTTGTAGCTCCTTGACCCCGCTGGCCTGAATGTGTATCCTTCAAGTCTTGATTTGTATCCAAGTTCTAGCCAGGCTCCGGCTACACACATGCCTATGAGGCGATCAAAAGTAGCAAGACTCACATAAGTCACACCTTAGTCCTCAAACTAGTGTCCTTGTTTTCAAGGACATCTTTTTTTTTTTTGGCATCACTGTCCTCTGGTGTTCGTGGGAGCTACCCAGCGCTGCTCCTGACAGCCGCTGCTGGATTTGAACCGCCAAGCCCACAAGCGACATCTTTTTTTAAAAAATCATTTTACTAGGAGCTGGTACAATTCTTACCACAATTCATCCATCCATCCATCCATCCATCCATCCATTGTGTCAAACACATTTGTACGTTTGTTGACATCATCATTTTCAACACACTTTTTTTTCTTTCTTCTTGAGCCCGTGGTATCAGTTTCTCATTTCTCTCCTCTGGTTGTCTTGTGCAGCGATTTACCCAATGCATTGCATACTTTGGTCTCTGGACTGCTGAATCCACTGACTGTGGATTCAAGCAAGACTAAATCCTTGACAACTCAAACTTTTCCCTGTGGGAAGCCAAATGCTGTTACCATCCCCAGTGACGCCATTATTGACCTTTACAGCCGGTCCCTGTTTATAACTTAGTTTGTTTTAAGTTTAATACGTATTTTGTCTTTAAGTTTAATATGTTATCATTTATTTCCCGCCTTTTTTTTTGATAGTTTATGGTTTGTGTGACCTTTATGCCTATTGATCTATTTCATATGTGGCCTTTATGATCATTGGTAGAATATTAGTAATGCTGTTTCTATGCGCTAGGAAGTTCACCTAATTAGCATACGGACTTGTTTGAGAACTGCTTTCCGCCATTTGTTCCCACCATATTATACACATATGATTGGTTAACCACTTTTGTCCCTCATTTTCATATATGTACCTCCCCCTTCCTCAGCTAGCTTATATTAACCTTGCCTTTTGGCTCAATAAATGAGACTTGATCAGAGTCCTGTCTTGTCTCCATTTCTCGTGTCTCTTGCCCTCTCCAGTCCCAGTCCCCCTTTCAGGAATCCACATTGAGTGATCCGCGGGTCAGATCATTTCCCCACTTATCATGATGTGCCCTAGTGGTCCAGGTTGGGTCTTCTTTACAGTGGGTTGTAATCCATACTGAAGATAGTAATCTTGATCTCAGTCAGCAGGTGCTTGAATTTCTCCTCACTTTCTGCAACGAAGGTTGTGTCGACTGCATGTCACAGATTATAACTCAGCCTTTCTTCAATCCTGATGCCAAACTCTTCTTCATGTAAGCCAACTTCTCTGATGATCTGCTCAGTATGCAGATTCAACAAGGATAATGACAGGATACAGTCCCATCACACACCTTTCCTGATTTTAAAGCAGGCAGTATTGTCTCATTTCATTCTCACAGCTGCCTCTTGACACCTGTACAAGTTTCACAGTAGCACAATGAAGTGTTTTGGAATTCCCATTCTTCTCAGGTTTATTTATAGTGTGTTTTGGACCACACAGTCAAGTGCCTTAGCACAGGCAATAAAACACAAGTAATTATCTCTCTGGTACTCCCTGTTAGAGTTAAAGATCCATCTGCCACCAGCAAAAGTTATCCCTTATTCTAAGTCCTCTTCTGAATCTGACCTGATCCTTTGGCAGTTCCCTGATGCTCAATGGTTATGTATTGGTCTACTAACTGCAAGGACAGCAACTCGAAAGTCCCAGTCACTCCTTGGGAGGAAGACAGGGCTTCCTCATCCCATAGTGAGTGACAGTCTCAGGAACTTAAAGGGCCTGTCGTTATGAGCTGGAATCCCCTCAACGGCAGTGAAGTTTTCTGTTTTTGTTTTTGGTGATATTAACGACAAACTTTGAGCATTCTGTTGGGCCACCTTTCTTTGGAATGGACACAGATTTGACTCTCTTTCAGTTGATTGATTAAGTTTTCATATCTTCTTTTTTTCTTCTTCACATTTTCTTTAGCTTAGAAGAGGGAATGCTGGCTTGCTCTCATTCTGTCACCAACTAGCAGCTCCAGAGAAACTCAAAGTTCAAGGTGAAGCTGTCTCAAACATTCAAGAAAACACATAAACTCCAACTGTACAAGAGGAGCGTGAAAAGGAGGAGGTTGGTGAAACAGGTGTGAAAGTTAGGGTACAGAACCGGTCATGTTACAAGCAAATGTATCAAGAGCAAAGGCAGTTTGAACCCTGAAGAACAACAGCAATGCTATTGAAAATGCTATTGTGGAATTGTGTATGGCCGGGTTGACTAGAGAAACAAATCCTAGGGCACTCACATATGTATAAGAGAGAGCTTTATATCAACAAGTAATTGGATATCAGGAAAGCATCCCAGCCCAGCTCAGCCCAACTCAAGTCCATAAGTCTGACACTAGTCCATAAATTCCTCTAGATTCACAAAACCACATGCAAAGATGCAGGAAGATCACAGGCCGGTGGATACAAAGTCTTGTGGATCCACTGGCTGTGGATGCCTCTCCAGGTGTGGCGGTCATGTTCTTGATGTCAATTTCATGATTGGGCATGTGGGGGTGGAGTCTAGCCTGTCACTCTGGAGATAGCCAATGAGGCCTCTGTGTGGGCCTGGCTTTCTCCTGAGAATTTTAGGAAGACTCCCGATATTTCCCAATTGGAAAAGAGAAACTTCACTCTCAGTCTCTGAGATGACGAACTACTGACAAGACAAGATGACAGCATGCTGGTCGATCCTGATTCCTGGAGAATGGAGGAGTCAGAGGAGAGGCCACATGGGTTTGCCCTGATAAAGTCAAACCTCTGGGGCCGGAGAAGTCACATGGAGACTCCTGCCAGCGCTGAGATACTTGAGGGGCCATGGAGAGATGCCTGCAAGTATTGAGATGTTTCTACTGCCTCCAGACACATAAGACTCTGCACTCACTAGCCTGTGATTGTCCTGGTGTCACTGCACGTGCTTTATAAGTCGGAAGGAGGCTTTATAGACTAGTATAAGATATATGGGCTAGTATTGGACTTGTGACCTTGGACTGGACTGGGTCGGGATGCTTTCTCAGTGTTTCATGGCTCTTGTATATAAGCCTTTCCCTTATATCCATGTGCGTGTTTATGAATTTGTTTCGCTAGTCTCCCCAGACTAATACACCAAGGCTCATGCAGGTCTTGGTGCGGCTCACAGGCATGATGCTAAAGGCAGGGAAAGAAGGAAGTTCCCCAAACCTTCATTATAAGGAGGTCATGCCCACAAGGAGGCACCATCAGGCTGTGACCTGATGCCACCCTGACACTTCAAGTTGTCATAAACTTATGTCACTGCCACAGAAATTAGCAATGTAACCATCCTAAAACAAAGGGTTTTTGGCGTTTCAAAGGAGTAACTGTAGTTTGGTTTGAAGCTTGTACTATTCCTATCGTTAGTAAAATTACGGCTTCTTAATGGATGAAAAAAAAAAAGTGAGGCTTTCCAGCATTGCTTTCATTTGCTGAGGCATCACAATTCCATCCCTTCCTCCAACCAAGCTCAGCCCCTGCAGGCAATGATGAGTCACAGGGCCCCTGTAGCACAGAGGAGAACTGCCCCTGAGGGCTGAGGAGACTTCAGCTCTTGACAGGAGTGGAAAGCCACCTCTTTCACCAATGCCGTCAGTGTCGCTTAGATGGCTTTCTTCAATATCACTAGTGAATGCTGTGACTGCCCCATTCAAAAGGGGCCCCTACCAGTCCATCTCCGCTCATTCTCACCTACCATATTCATCTCTCTGCGCTCCATGTCTTTTATGACAGCGTCTCATTCTTCCTAGATTCACACAGTAATTTCATGCTCTGATTGCTAATAGATGTTTGCAGCTATTTCCTCACAAGCCCCTCTTCTGGCACTTGCTCTGACAATGTGCTCCTGCCCTTTGAAAGGTTTCCAGGTTTCGAAAGGATTTGTTCAGAAGTAGATTGCCAAGTCTCTCTCTCTCTCTCTCTCTCTCTCTCTCTCTCTCTCTCTCTCTCTCTCTCTCTCATCTGTTCTTCATTTAGCAGTTGCACTGATTCCTGCCCAGGAGGGGTGATCTGACTGGTATTTAAAATCTTGGTGGCATATCCTCCAGCATTACAGAGACCTGCAAATCACCCAGTACCACAAATGATAGCCGGGGGGGATGGGGATGGGGGGTGGGGGGTGGGCAGGGAATCTGAAACACCGCTGTCAAGTAGCGTGAAGCAGAGAGAGGAAAGAGAAGTGAGGCTGTGACCACACGACAGTCAGGTGTTGCAAAACCTGCTGCCAACGCATCAATCCTGACTTACAGCAAGCAGCCCTGTACATGGCTTCCGACGCAGTCAATATGTGTGAGCGCAGAATGCCTCATCTCTCTCCCCGGGAACAACCGCCAGGTCTGGATCAGCCGTCCCGAGGCTAGCAGCCTGACACTGTGTCCCTCAGTGGCTGAGGAACAAGACGTCAAATCCAAGGTGGGTGTGGCGAAACTGATACGAGCTCTCCTCCCCCACCCCCACCCCCCAGACACTCACGCAGCCTTTTGCGTTGCTTCTTTGGAGAAAACGGCGACCCAGGGGTTGCCTCTCAGACCGGAGGGGACGTCATCTTTGCCCTTCCTTGCTACCCAGAGCGTTTGTAGCGTTTATTCCGGCTGAAGGGTCCTTCCTGGTGAGCGAGAAGCCACCAGGAATAGTCGCTCCTGGGCTGTGATTGGTAGACACCTGCCAGGGTTGGTTATTAGACCATGCAAATGATGTGCGTTGCAGCCCAAACGCGTGCTACCACGCATGCAGATGAAGCCAGCGTCTGTGATCTCCCTACAGGGGATTGGTCAAT
>PVJH01015042.1:38230-55002 GCA_004026705.1 Nesogale talazaci
AACAGTTATCTTTCCTCACCTGGAAGTAGAGGTGCCAAGGCCAGTGAGGGGAGATACATGCCCATCGCCTTAATCAGCCCAAACCAAAGCCCATGCCCACAGCAGCAGAGCTGGTTCCAAGCGACCCTGTGGACAGAGCCTGTAAATCTTTGCCCGGGGCACCCAGCCTCAGCTTCCTCTCACGGAGTGGCTGATGGGTTTGAACTGTTGTCCTTTCTGTTTGCAGCCCAGCACTGAGTCCACTTGCTCCATGGTCATTTGAGGTGCCCCCGGAGACTCAGAAGTGGGGTACATGGGTCCAGACGCCGTAGGAGCAGCCCAGCCGTCTCTGAGCTCTCCTTGGACGGCCAGCTGAGCACCCAGTCCATCACCTCAGAGATTTCACAGGGCTGGGAGGTCAGATGGAGGAGACTCCACTGGACACAGGTGGTGACTTAGGGGGCTGGCTGAGCCATGGACACGCAGTCCAGGAGGTGATTGGCTACCCCATACCACCTCAGGGGTCCATATATGCTCTGCACCCCCCAAGTCAGGAAAGTTCCCCTTGGGGCACTGGTCTGCGGGATCCAGAGCCTGGCCTGCTTCCCAAGGGAGTCTGGAGGACAGGATGCCAATCCAGACAGCCCAGAACGACAGACAGTGCTACAGGAACTACTGCAGCCCGCTGGCCCCAAAAATAGGTCTAACCAGTTGGGGAGATGAACCCATGGGTTCAGCTTGGTGCTGGGTGGTTTGCTTTTACATTTTGACATTGCTGAGAACCGCTGCGTGAGGATATGATTCTTTCATAGATTTCCAGTCAGCTTTCCCAGTCAGATTCACCAGTGGGTTTGGGAACTGTCCTCCGTTCCAGGCCCCAGCTGGGACCCCCCTCCTCTACTCCCACCCAGCAGATCTCTCAAAAACCCAGAACAGCTACATGGCGCTCAACCATAGTCACCGCCTGCACTAAGAGGTGTGTGTGTGTGTGTGTGTGTGTGTTTTGTCTTGTTTTACTTTTCATTGTGATTCAAGGGTAAGTTTACGAAGCACATCAGAATTTCCATTCAACCCTGCCTATACGTTTCACCTCACATGTCCTGGAGGAAAAAGACGGGAACCTCACATGAGAATCACTCATTGGCCTCTCCAACAAGACAAAGACAAATAAATCACCCTGGCAAGGGAGACCACCGGCTCGGGCCAGGATGGCGTCTAACAAGCTACAGAAGCTCTGCCCGGTGAAGACACCTCCACCGTTTAAAAGTCCAGGGGTAACCCTTCCTCGGGGACAAAGTTCTGAGGGTCAGGAAAGGTCAAATCCAGACCTGAGACACAGGGAGGGAGTGGGCTCAGCGGAGGCTGGGGAGATGTTTCCCGTGGGTTGAACGTGAAACTACATTCTGTTCCGCGTACCTTGACCTCATTCACACACAAAACGTTCTTGAAAAAAAAAGTAGAAAAGTACAGTGACTCACACGAGGTTATGGAAGCTTAAACCAGTTTGCCCTGTGTCCCTTGGATCCCACGGAAGGAGAAAGGACTCGAACAGAACGGAGACCTCTGAGCCCCAAATCGGGTGGCGCAGCTGCACCAGGGGACTCTCCCTCGTTTACCATAGTCATGTCATGGTCACATCAGATTACTATGAGACCTGACTCTATTGAGGTAGACCCTTGTGTCGGGGGCGGGGGGTGGGGGGGGCCGTTTCCACTAATGTGAGCATATGCCTTCCCCCCATGTCCTGTCATCTTGAACTCCCTGCGTCTGAGCCGGCAGGAGACACTCAGTGCTAACAGTGAGGCACCTGGGCCTGATACTGGTCTTGCTGCTCGTGCTCTGACCTTGGGGCGACCTCTTGGCACAGCCAAAGCCCTCCCCATGGGCCTCCACCCAAAGGGCATGCGCGCACAGAGGTTTCCCTTGGACACGGTACGGAGGCGTGGTCCGCCTCCCTCAGGAGACACACCTGGTGCGGCCATGGAGCAGTTCACGCGCTCAGTACGCTCTCAGACTGCCGTGGCTCCATCCAGAGCGTCGCCCCCCCCCCACCACCATCATCCCTTGGGTGCAGCCCTAACCCCTCTAGTCCCAGCAGCCCCACCTGTGTGCGAGCTTGTTAGATATGCAAATCTGTGTCCCTTCTTCAGTGGCAATGGGGGTGAGACAGGGCCTCAGGCAGGGATTGCAATAGAGACACAGTATCGATATCGGGGGATTGAGGGACCCCACACCAGTTTGAGGACCCCTGCTCTGGGAAGAGCCCCTTCCTACCAGGAACACTAGGGAAGTCACACCCACTGGCTGAAGGCTGAATTCCCACTAGCGGAGGTTATTTCCTGCCAGGAATTCCAAGTGAGTCACAACACCCCGGTGCTGGTGCGGGCCACAGCCCATCAGGGGCGACTCAGGAGTCACTTCGCCCTCACTGGTCTCCTTAGGTGTCCGCCAGGGGATTCCAACTCACAGCCACCTGGAAGCACCGCCCAATGAGCCCCTGCCCGGTCCTGCTCCACTCGCACGCCTGTTCCTACAAGAATTCCGCTCCACCCAGCACAATTCCGGTTTGGGGGAGGGACCCCCTCATTTGTCCAAAGCATGTGGAACCCAGTCTCACCATCCCTGCTTCTAAGGAGCACACTGGCACTTATGTTTCCAGTACACCTGGGTTTGTCCTTTCAGCAGTGGGGGGCACTTTCAACAGTCTTCTCCAGCGCCACAATGCAAACTCATCCGATGATGCTTCGGCCTTCCTCAGTCCACATTTGACTCTCGTATGCATTGGAGGCAACTGACAATCCCCAGGTTTGGGGTCAGGTGCGCCTTAGTCCTCAAAGTAACAGCCTTGCTTCTCAAGACTCTGAAGAGGTCTCGTGCAGGAAGTTCTCCCAATGCCAGGTGGCGCCTGCTCGCTTGCCTGCTGTTTTGTGAGCTCTGATTGTGGATCCAAGCTGTTAGGTGGCCTGTGGTGGCCATTTGGGGCCTGACCCTCCTCCACCTCCTTGGACCACACACCTGGCTGATGCAATCCCCCCGAACCTTGCAGCCCGCTCTGCACATGGCCCACTCTGCACTCCGTCAGGACCTGGACATGCCTTCAAACTCCAATCCTCAGTTACCTGAAATGGGGACCAGACACCCCGACTATGGACCCTGGGCTATATAAGCACAGCCATTTTCCTACTGGACGCAACTCCCTCGGCCCCAGACCTCGCCCAGACCATGGGACCTCGTCCAGCTAAGTATCTCCCCAATAAAAGTTTTTGTTTTTGTTTTCATTTGGATCTCACTTGTCTCCAGGGGCCCTCGATCACACAAGCCAGACGAAATCCCTCCCCACTTCATTATCTCCTCCATTTATCATGGCGATCCAAACGGGAGCATTTAGAGTTTCTTTACATTGAGCTGGCATGCATACTGAAGGCTGCACACCGCGCTGGCGAGGGCTAACTCCCACAAAAAACACCAGAGAGCAGACCCACACACCCCAGGAATGATGAGCCCCCGCCCACCGGGAATGTCAGGCAAGCATGGGGTATAAAGAGACTTTTCCCCAGCATCTCTCCCCAGATATACCTCAGGCCGAAGACACTGCTGGCAACTAATGCTTTGATGGTCAAAGTTATCTCCCTGCAGGCATCAGTCATCGTGAGCAAGCAGACCCTATCATCTGCCCTGATAGATGGGGCTCATTCCCTACTATTAAGGACAGTAGATTGTTCTCCCTGGAAAGTTAGGCGCCATCCTGAATCTTGGATCCACCCATCTTGTCGCATGCCCCCAACCCCTCCCCTTCCAATTATATATATACACTTAGATTTCCCCTCTCGTTACTGTATTACCTATAGTACGACCCCTTCCTGTGACATATGTCTTTGCCTGTAACCAGGGGGCCTTCATGCCCCCCAAAGATATATAATCCTTAGTTAGAAATAAATCTCTCTCTCTCTCTCTCTCTCTCTCACTTTCTGTCTCTGTCTCTCCTGCCCTCTTCACTTTCCACATCCCCACGTGGACCATCGAGCGGGGCAGAGGTGAGCATGTTACCATTTTACTTTCTCTCCTGTCTCTCTTATTCTCTATGACTTTACTAACATCTTCACATAGGATCGCTGTGCAATGGCGCCTGCCGGGCTGTGGTGATCTGTTCGGGGCAGGCTACCCTGACAGGCAAGGCCCAGGAGTGCCAAGACAGACGGGCACTTCCCGCCAGGAGTGGCAGCTGAGTCGTGCGTGGGCAGCTATGACACTGCCTGTTTAGAAAAAGCTGTCAGGGCATCAACCAAAAACTCACCCACTCAGAGCTTGCTGTGTTGTTTACGGGGGTCCCCTGAGTGGCCCTGGGAGCAGAAGCACTCACCTGATTCCCCGGGCATGGCATCTTTGCCTTGCGAGGCTGCACCTGTCTGAAGCACATATTCAAGTGCACCCGGGCATCCATGCACCCGGACGCTGTGGGATTCATTTGTGTCATCATTCGAAAGATAAGCATTGAAAGCAAGTCCTAAAGAGAAGCCCCTGCTGTCTGGGAGTTGCTGGCAGGATTCAGATTCTTCTCCAGAAGAGAGTTTGCCCCTGAGGCTCGATGTCCTCTTCCCTCTTTGGGCCCCTCTCTGGGCCAGGCGCCTGGTGGGAAAGGGGACAGCTTCCTGGGATAGCATCTCCTGAACAGGGATCCTCACTTGAGTTCCCATCTCAGGCTGGCCCTAAGTGACCCTGTGACTTTTCCAAACCTCCCCGGTGTCAAGGAGACACTCCAGGACAGACCAAAGGGGTCTCTGAATCACCAAAGCCATGCCAGCAATGGCCTTTCCCTGCTATAACAGGAAAGGCTAGTGCAGCCGCTAGGTGGCATCAAGTGTGCTCTGAGTCCCAGCAGGTGAAACACTGCCAGGTCCTGAGCTGCCCTCACACCCACTCCTGTCCCTGAGCCCATGGTTGTAGCCACGGTGTCTGTTCACCTATCCCAAGGTCTTCCTCTCTATTTTTGCTGCCTGTCTTCTTAACCAAGCATGATGTCCTTCTCCAGGGACTGGTCTCTCTTGGCAACATGTCCAAAGTATGTGAGATGAAGTCTCATCCTCCTTGTTCCAGAGACTACCTCTTCCCAAGACAGATGTGTCCATGCTTCCAGCAGTCCATGGGACCTTTAGTCTTTCCATGGCACCATCATTCCACGGCATCAGTTCTTTGTTTTTTCTGTTATTTACTCTCCAGAACCTGAGGGATGAGCAGGCGTTTCCTGGAGGGGCATGGAAAGACATTCGACAGTGAAGTGAAATGGCTTAACGATGGCTCTTCTATCCTCCCGAGTGATCGGATGGGATGATGCAAACAAGGCGTGTAACACAGGGAAAGAGGGGATTGGGTGGTTTTGCCACTCCTCTGGGTGTAAGAGAGCCATCCCCAAAGCAGATCATTAAGAAGACCAATGAGCAGAGTACATGTGAGATCCCTGTCCACAAGGGGGGAAGCAATAGCAGTAGCAGAGACTGACGTGCCAAGACCGTGGGGCAAAGCAGAGGAGCTGTGTGGACACCATGAGGCAGAACCATGGCACCCAGGCCACAGAACCAGGCAAAGGCCAAAGGACCCCATGGCTGAGGAGCCAAGGGTCAGAGAGAGACCTGCCCACGTTGAGGTGCAACTCAGACAAAAGAACGGCATGCTTGTCACTTTGTAACCTGCCAGCTCCCCTATGGCATGCCACCATTGTAGATGTTGCAATAGCGGAGTGGCCACTGCAAGCAGAACACTGGGGTGGGGAGGAGAGTGGGTGGGGGGTTGGGTTGGTGTGGGGAGAGGGTGAAGAAGCATGAAGAGGGGAGGCCCATCTGACCTCTGTCTTGGGCTGACTTGGAGCTGGAGTCTCCTTCTACAGATTGAAGCCGGATGGAGGAGGACAGATGTGCCTCCACCACCACCATCACCACCTCCACCACCAACCCCATCATCACCACTTCCACCTCCACCACCAGCACCATCATCACCACCTCCACCTTCACCACCTCCACCACCAACCCCATCATCATCACCTCCACCTTCACCACCTCCACCTCTACCTCTATCACCACCACCTCCACCTCCAGCACCAGCGTCACTATCACCGCCACCATCTTCTTCACACTCCAAGACAGAAAGGAGCAAAACCCCTCCCTCAGGAAAGCATGAGCTCAAGGGCACTTGATGAGTTTCCTGAGAGTCCTGACCATCACTGACCTGCTCTGGCCAGGCTGTAGCCTTCTCCCCACCAGGTATGCCATCAGAACACAGCTTTTTGAAAGAGCAACTCCAGCTTACAGATCCTTTTGCCATAGCCATCGACAGAGGAGATCTTTCACGTGACATCAGCCAAGAGCTACATGTTGATGTCAGGAATGTGGATTCCTGCCCAAGGCCCTCTGCTGCCTTAACCCTGTTTCACACATCCTTCCTGGCAATGGACCCAGACTGCTGGAGGCATTCGTTCAACTGAGCCAGCTGGCCATTTGGTCAAACCCCAGTCTAGATGCGGCTGCGAAGGCAGTGTGTGAACATGATCGCCTTCACAATCAGTGGACTCTCAGTAATACAGGTCACAACCTTAGAATGAGGCAACAGAGAGATGGCATGATAAGGTGTCACATTTCAACATAACTGCCTCGCCTCCATCGCTCTCTGTCTGGCAGCAAGGCTGTGGCCAGTGGATTACGTGGCAGTTCATTTACCTGATATATCTGAATGACGGCACATTTGAATGGATGCATTTTGGTTGTGGTTTTGGCAGAGTGACAGTCCCAGGGCACGCCAGAAAGACAAACCAAGCTGTCTTGAAAAGCCTGCAGGCAGAAGTCACCTCGGAAGGGAGGATGGTGGGACTGCGTCTCACCTGCTCTGGCCTTGTTGTTAGGAGAGATCATGAAAGGGCCCAGGAAAGGACATCACTTGTGATCAAGTGGAGGAACAGTGAAAAAGAGAGGACCCTCAATAAGACAGACATCTCAGGGCTGGACAGTGGTTTGTCATGTCGTTCCCTGTTCGTTGTGATTTGCACAAACATTTCCAGAGTCCATTGGCTTTTCCATCCACTGACTCATCCTCATTAACTTGCCGATATAGATTGCAGTCCCTCACTGGAAGGCACTCTTCCCACAGCCCCCCTTCATCCTGTGTACTCTGAGGGTGTATCCTTGGGCACCTGCTGCCCTCGTGATGGGGTGACATCAGTTGTTCTAAGGAGGGGGGCCTCCTGGTGTTCCTCTTCACCCAATGAGCCCTGTTCCTGCCAGGCTGAAAGTTAAGCCCTGGGGACAAGTTCAAAGGCCAATCTCTACCAGACCAGGAGGAAGTGCATTGAGCTTTGAGTAAAAGGGACCATGGTGTAGGCTTCATTGACCTGTCAGAACTGTGTGCCTGTCAGTGCCCCAGGGGCGTGTGCATGTGCATACACTGTATGTACATGGGGGGTCAGACTGTGCTTGCGTACATGCAGACATGGATATGCATGTGTCAGAGCATCGTGCCTGTGTTTGTGCATGTGCATGTGTCTACATAGTATGCATCCATGTGTAGGTCTGTATGTCTCTAAATAGGGAGTCAGTGGTCAATGTACACGTGTTTGTGTGTCTATGCATGCATGCCAGGATATGGGCTTGTGTGCCTCTGCACACATGTGCTGTGTATGTATTGCACATGTACTGAACATGCATATGATGTGTGGAGGCACATGGAGGCCAGTGTAAGTATCTATGTGTGCATGTTGTGCTGTGTACGGTGTATGGTACACATATTTGTGTCTACATATAGGGGCATACGTGTGGGTGCACGTGCACGTGTGTGTGTGCTTATGTGTCCGTGAAATTGCCTGTGTGTGTGTCTATTGTGTGTGTTGTGTGCACGTGTACCTATGTGCTTTTATGCACATGGGGGGAGGAGAGAGGACTGACTGCACCGCCGTGTGAGAAGCAAAGAGGTTTTTCCAAACGCTGGTGAGAAGGCAGCTCTGTCAGCATCCTGGTGCGGCCTTGGCTTGTCTCACGGGGCGCTGAGCTGGCACGCAGCTGGTGACTCAGACTGGCTCACTGGGTAACCCCTGCCCCACAGGCTGCCCAGGGCGAGGGCCGGCCCAGATAGCTAAGGAAGCTGCCTCTCCTCTTTCTCCTACCATCCCTCTGCCCCCACCCATTCTCCCACCCCATCCCGGATGTCTCTGAGCCTCCCCCCTTTCCCCGAACATGCTTCCTCCTTCCTGAGACCAGCAAAGAGTAGCATCTCCTGCAGGGTGCTGGGGAGTCAAATACAATCGCCAACAAGTGGCGGCAAGAATTGAATCAAAGGCGACCCATGAGTCCAGGCTAGAGGATTCATTGAAGGGTCCTGAAATGCTACGTGTGGGTCTGGCACCTTCCCCGAGGTTCCAGGTGAGGCCCTGAGACTGCATGTCACCGGAGGCTCATTTGTATGCTCGCTCTCAGGAACTCTGACCAGTTCTACACGGCCTTCCTTGGGAGGGAATTAAACCAGTGCCTCCCCAGCTGAGCCAGACTCACAGGGTTCTAGGGTAGCAGTCCAACATTGGCCCAACAGGACCGGGCAGGGACCCTTAAATGAATTAGTCGTTGTTAAGGGTCGTTGACCCTATGTATAGTGACCCTTATGCACAACAGAATGAAACCGTGGCCAGTCCTGCACCGTCCTCACAATCATCCCCATGCTTGCGTCCATTGTTGCAGCCACGGCATCCATCCACGTTGGAGAAGACTTCCCTCTTTTCTCCTGCCCCTCCACGTCACCCGAGCGTGATGTCCTTCTCCAGAGACGGTTCTCTGCTGGTGCAAAGTACCTGAGATGACGCCTCCCCCTTCTTGTTTCTCAGGAGCATTCAGACGGTACTCACCCTGAGACAGATGGGTTGCTTCTTTTGCCAGTCCATTCTACTGCCAATGAGTTAGAGACCTCCAGCTCCTCTGGACATGACGCTTAGCAAACCCACATGTCACAGTTGAGCAAAGGCAGGTTCAAACGTCACCTCAGCCCTTTCTAAGCCCGTGCCGCTTGATGCGGTCTCCCCAGGATGCAACTGTCCCCTTGGCTGATTGGAGAGATCATCTCCATCGGTGAGCTCTGATGTCACTGGAGAATGTCAAATTTCCACTCTGAGGCCAGCCCTCTCGAGGAGCAGCTGCCTGCGCCCTAGAGAGAGTGCTCCCGGCAAGAACCAGAGCATATGCTGCAGACCCAGCCAAGCCAAGAGCATCCTAGCCAGGAAAGCTTTCAACGGCAGGGCTGCTTGGTCTGATTCAAGTCCTAGGGACATGCAGGAGATAAATCAGCACTTCTCATTCTCTGGGTCACAACCCTTTTGGGGACCCAACAACCCTTTCACAAGGGTCACCTAATTCGTAAGCGTAGCAAAAGGAGTTATGAAGTAGCAACAAAAATAATTTTATGGTTGGGGGGGGGTCACCACCACATGAGGGACTGTATTAAAGGGTCATGACATAAGGAAGGTTGAGAACCACTGATATAGATGCATGCTTTCTGTCATCGTAAGTAGCTATTCTTAGTTCACATGCTTTGAAATGTTGCCTGCATCGCCTATTACTGCAAAGCAAACTAGCTCTTTCATCATGGCCGTGGAAAGCAAGAGACGTGTGGGAACTGATGGTCAGAAACCTGGGATGTCTCAACAGGTGGCTCTGGCTAAGGTTCTTGCCTTCTGTCTCCAAACCCCTCTCTCTCCTCTCCTCTGCCGGGGTCTTTAATCCACACAGAACTCATCGATGGTGCTCATGAGGGAGGAGTTTATGACCTAACAGGTGACAATTCGGGTGGGAAATGCTCGGCACACAGCTGTTCATTCAGGACACTTTCTGCTCTGGGGTCTCTCCACTGGGAGGTCTCTCTGGCCCTCAGCCCAGTAGCCTGGTCTCTGCCTGCTCAGGCAATGATACAAAGTTCTCTTAGGGATGCCAGCAAGTGTCCAAAGAGCACTCTGCTCCAGCTCTGGAGTCCAGCAAAGCCAGCTCCCCCAATTAAGTGCCCGGAGCACCCATCTCCAGAGCCAGCCTCTTGCCCCAAAGCACTCAGCTTGACTCGCTGTGGGCTGCTGGGAAGTCTGCCATTCATTCCTGCTATGATTCCTGCCTCTGCTCCTTCCCCTGTTCTGCCACCCCTCGATGTCAAATCTGTCCCCTGGATCAAGGACCTCAAGGTTCAAAGGACCCACTCCATTCCTGGACCCCCTCCCTTACTCATAGTAATCACCCCCCCACACACACACCTCTTGCATCTGAGAGAGCTCATTTAGCACTGTGGCAGTTACATAATTTCATGTCAACCTGAAAAATAAGTGTAGGGGTGAAGTCTAGCTTGTCGATCAGGTCACAGCCTGATGATGCCTCCTTGTAAGCGTGACCATCTCATGGGGATTCTGGGAACTTCCTCTCTCTCTCTCTCTCTCTCTCTCTCTCTCTCTCTCTGCTTTCACGTTCCTGGTGATAAAACAAGTGGAGTCACCATAGACTCAAGAACACTGGAGATGCATCCACTGGCCTTGGATCCACAAGACTTTCCACCCACTGACCTGTGATCTTCCTGTATTATGCATCATTGCATATGCTGAGTGAGTCCAAAGAGAAATGTATACAGTAGGGTCAGATATATGGGCTAATATAGGACTTGTAGACTTGATCTGGGCTGGAATGATTTCTTAATATACAATTAGTCTTGGATAGAAAACTCTCTCTTATACACAGATGAGTGTCTGTCTCTGGATTTGTTTCTCTCGTCAACCCAGCAGAAGAGCAATCACAATGAACCTGATGCAATCACTCATAACCCAACCAGGATCTTCCGCCACCTCCTTTCCCAGACGCCCCCCCAGGAAAATGAAGGCTGGTTGGTGGGAATAACAAAGGTTACAACTGCAAAACCGAGCTGCCTCCTACTCAGGAGGCCCTATGGGACAGAGTAGAATGGTCCCTGTGGGTTTCTGAGATTGCAATTCTTGGTGGGAGTAGAAAGCCATGCCTTTCTCCCAAAGAGCAGCTGGTGGTTTCAAACAGCCAACCTTGCAGTTAGCAACCCAACACATAGCCTCCAATGCTACCAGGGCTACTTAAGGCAGTGAATAGAAAATCCACACTATATAGCTCACGGACTCTCTTTTTGACTGCAGTCACCTCAGGACTCAACGGGGCAAGGATGCTCAGCCTCCCCCCCACACACACACACACAACACGGGCTTCTCCCACATCTCTCAGCGTGGCAGCTGCCCACTTCCTTAGAGAGAGAGGCTGAAGAAGAAGAGGCCATGAGACAGGAGCCCCAGGGTTTCTTCATAACCTGAGTTTCGTAACAGCTTTCTAACTGTGATAGTTAAGGTGTTACATTCACTTGGCAGGGCCGTGATCCTCAGTGTTTTGGGAGTTAAGGCAGGAATCCCCATGATGAGTTTTCTTTGAGATGTGGTCTACTTCCAAGGTCAGTGGGCTCTGGGAAAAGTTGGGCTGGGACCCTGCATCTGGCTAGTCATCTGACCTTCAGGTCCGTGGACTTGAGCCAGCAGCCTGCCATCTTACACGCCAGGCTTGGACATGGACCCAGCCGTGGGTCACAGATGAGGCCACTGACACTTGTAACGATGATGCCGGCCTTGCTTCCTCCTCCTTTTAAGAAGCCAAGGCTAATGTTGTGTTAACCACAGAAAATCCTAAATTGAGTAACTGTGACAAGATTGACAGCAAGAACTGGAAAATTGGTACTTGGAGTAAGTGGAATTCCGTTGAAAAGCAAAGAGATTATTGGAAGCTTAATGGTGTTTGCTAAGGGATTGGAGTGGCACATAAGAGGTCATCTGGGCATGTTCTTATTTGGGTAAACACCTAGGGCTGTTTGCAGGACAGAGTCTATGATGCACTGCTGTGTCTTGGTAAATATTAGCACAGCATTTAACATCTCTGCTGGAAGCAGAGGTGAGGTCTGAGGACGTTGAGCTCCAATGTGTTTCTGTGAAAGACAGCTGCCCTTCATGGAATTGATTTGGGGGCGGGGAGGACAAAGGGAGGGTAGCCTCAGCATCCAAGTTCCTCCTTCCCAGAGCTCCCCCTGTTCATCAGTCCAGCTGGGACTCAGAGGGCACCAGGTAAGATGGACTGGGAGGGTTGGGGTCTTAACTCCATCTTCTGGAGCTGAACCAAGAATGATGCACTTCATCACCTCCCCTACTTTTATTCCCTGTGCATCATCAAAATATGTTCAGAAAGACAAACCTTAGGCCACCAAGTGTTTCCCAATTCACAGTTACCCAAACACAGGACAGTACATAAAGGGAGATCTATGTGATGATTACATTGGGGCTGCTAACTACAATTCCTGCCATTCCCTGGGAGAAAGATGGATTTTTATACTCCCTCTCACAGTCACAGTTGGGGGTCCCTGTGAATCAGCATGGACACAATGGCAGTGACAGAAAGAGAGATAAAGATTTCATTGTTAGGTACCATCTAGAGCAGTGATTCTCAACCTTTCTAATGCTGTGACGCTTTCATACAGTGCCTCATGTTGTGGTGACCCCCAACCATAAAATTATTTTCCTTTTTACTTTTCTTGGGGGGGAGGGGCATTACTGCCCTCTGGTGGGTGTGGGAGGCCCAGCCTTGCTCCTGGAGAGCTCCTGCTGGATTTGAACTGCAAAGCCAGTGGGCCGTACTCCTGCACTCAACTACCACACCACTGGGGATAAGCCCCATAAACTTATTTTCACTGCTACTTCATCCCTGTCATTTTGCTACAGTTATGAATCATCATGTAAATATCTGATATGCAGGATGTATGCTCATTGTTACAAGTTGAACAGACTTCAAGATAATTAAAGCATAGTGATGAATCACAAAATAATACATAATTGCGTTAGTCCAGGTAAACTAGAGAAACAAATCCAGACATGTATATGAATATAAGGGTATGGTTTATATACAAAAGGAATAGGACATTAAGAAAGCATCTCTCTCCGGGAGCAAGGCTGGGCTTCCTACTCCCACCAGGGGAGTGATGCCACAAATTTTTTTAAAAAAGAAAGAAAGAAAGCATCCCAGCCCAGTCCAGTTCAAAGTCATAAGTCCGATATTAGCCCATATGCCCGATACCAGTCTATAAAGTCTCTTTCTGACTCACGAAGTCACAGGCCAGTGGGTACAGAGTTCCGGCACTGGCAGGGGTCTCCCCATGGCTCCTCACTTCCAGGGCTCAGGGTCCATCAACAGCATCCAGTGGTGGTAGAGGCAACTCAGCACTGGCAGGGGTCTCCACATGGTTCTGCCAGCTTCAACGGTCTGGTTCCATAAGGGTAAGGCCATGTGGCTTCTCCTCAGCTCCTTCAGCTCCTCGGCTGCTGCCATCTTGTCTTGTCCATAATTCATCGTCTCTGAGACTGACTCCCAACAACTGGGGAGATGGCTCCTCATCTCCACCAGGGAAATACCTCGAGATTTCCCAGAAGTCTCAGGAGAAAGCCATGTCCACACAGAGGCCTCATTGGCTACTCAATGGCTATCTCCAGATGAACAGGTTAGACTCCACCCCTACATCTCAATCATGAAATTAACATAAGCACATGACTGCCACAGTAATTATATATTGTGAATTATTTATGTGTTTTCCAATGGTCATAAGCGTCCCCTGTCAAAGGGTCCTTCAACCACCCTCCCTCCCCAGGGGCCACGAAACACCGGTTGAGAACCGCTGATCAAGGTGGTTCCAACGCACAGTGACCGTGTCTCCAACGAACGATTCACCCCCGGGGCCCGCACCACCCTCACAACTGCTCGTGAGTCTGAGCCCGTGGGTGCAGCCACTGGTCAACCCATCTAGTCCAGGTCTTCCTCCTTCTCGCTGCCCCTCTGCTTGACCAAGCAGGATGTCCTTCTCCAGGGACCGGTCTCTACCTGACAGTGTGTCCAAAGCACGGAGACAACACCTCTCCATCCTCGCGTCTCAGGAACACTCTGGCCGTGCTTCTCCTAGACAGATTTGCTGGTTCTTCTGGCTGTTCCTGGTGTTTTCAGGCCTCCTCACCAGCACCGGAACTCAAGTGCATCGATTCTTCTCTGGCCTTCATTATTCAATGTCCAACTTTCACACACAGTGAATGGCAACAGGTTTGCCCAATGTAATGTGTCATCTGACTATGAGTCCTTTGATCTCAGCATATAAGTGTATGTGCATATATACATATAAACACACATAATATAATCACTTAGAACCCTGTATATACATATATACACACACATATACGGAATCATTTCTACAAGGTTGACTACTCCCTTTGTTAGAATAGAGAGTCTGTTTCATTGAGAATTCACGTGCTGAAGCCTCCTGCAGGAGAACCTCCCCATAATGGGCCACATGAGAATTCAGTTAGGATGGAAACATGTAGCGGGTAAGTGTTGATCAGCAGCCACATTGCTTTCTGGGGTGAGTTCCCCTCGCAAAGTAATTCAGGTTGCTTTTGTAGGCTCAGTGTGCGTCCCGGATGTATTTGCTTTGGTTCTGTAAAATGTGGTCCAAAAGGCTGGGGTGGAGGTGAAAGCCTTAATTTCTGCCCAACCCCTTATTCCACAGAGAGAGAAGCTGAGGTGCAAAGTGCCCCCTGCTTGGCCAAGGGCACTCCAAGAGTGAGGACAGGAAATGTGAGCCTCCTGACCTTGCCTGCCTGTACCCACGACCACGACCACGACCACGATGACGATGAGCCCATTCGGGTCTGGAGAATTGGTTTGACACATGACATCTCACCGCTCACTTCCCTTCCAATGCTTTCCAAACCGTCCCCTCTGCCTGAAACGACTCCATTCAAGGAGGAACCTGCTAACATGGTCTACATGTGACGAAGGCAGTCTGAGCAATTGGAAGCTCTGGCAGTGGTTCTCAACCTGTGGGTCAGGACCCCTTTGGAGCTCTAAGAACTCTTGCACAGGGGTTGCCCGATTCATAACGGTAGCAAAATGACAGGGATGAAGTAGCGATGAAGGTGATTTTATGATTGGGGTGGGGTGGGGGAGATCACCACAACATGAGGAACTGTATTAAAGGGTCACCGCATTAGGAAGGTTGAGAACCACTGCTCTAAGTACTTTGGGGTGGAGTACCTGAGCCTCAGTGTGCCCCTCAGCCCCAGAGAGGAAGGGGTGTCCTCACACTGCCCCCAGCCGCCCTCAGGGACTGCACTGCGTCCCCCACCTCAGCACCCACTGCCCACATTCACTCCATTGCATCCTGTTCTGCCTGGCAAAATGTTGAATGTCAGGAGTCAGTCAGTAAGTCAAGCTGTGGTTGGATAAAGATAACAACTAGGAGAAGACTATGGAGGCATCGGCAAGAGCGAGAAGCACTGCCCTATGGGATTCTGAGGCTGTGTGTATTTAAACTAACCGCCCTCAAATTCTGCTGACTCAGCTCTCAGAGCACACCTTGCGCTGCCTCAGTTCTTGGCTTCACGGTGCTGAAAGAATCCACGCAGCAAAAGCACTGTGGTATCCAAGCACTTTTTTTTTTTTTAAGGAAAGGGGAACGTTTCAGGTTTTACAGTCTCAAAAAGGCCCACCCCGTTTCTGGTAAGCGTGCCAGGTCCCGTGGCGTTTGGAACCAGGCTCGTAAACTACATGGGAAGAATAGAGCGACGGAGAATGTGAACCCCACACGTGCAGAACTTGGGGGATTGTGCGGCACACGTGGGCGAGATTCCCGCCTTCTGCCTGCAGTGCACATGGGGTGAGTAAGAGCAGAATAAGAGGCCAAGGACGGGCCAAGAGGGCATGCGCGCAGCGCTGTGCTCCCTGACCTTATTCTAGCCCTCCCCTCTGGCGAGCGGGGGGTGGGGGGGGGCAGGGAAGGCATGGTGGATGGAGGAGACTGACCTCATGGGCTGAGAAAGCCACACCTTCGTAATGCCAGGTGTCTAGGCTGGAGCTTTAGGCTTCACTTTCCCCTGCGTGAGCAGGCTTCGTTTGCACATGCCCTGTCTGGAGTTTTCCCATCGGTGTCCGCTGGTTGCTTGACTTATTCCAACTCCATAGTTGTGACATCAACAGCTAATTTTCATTTAACGCAGGCATTAGGGAAGACATTGTCCCTAATCTGGTGACCCCATTACTTTCCATCAGCGGCCCAATGCATAACCACGACACTACCAGGCTCCTCAATATTTTAAAGTCTCTATAATGTATTGAAAAGCAAATAGGGGACCTTGAGTGGGGGAGGGAGGGGGGAAGGAGGCCCTGATACCAAGGGCTCAAGTAGAAAGAAGATGTTTTGGAATTGATGATGGCAGCATATGTACAAATGTGCTTGACACAATGGATGGGCGGATTGTTATAAGAGCTGTAAGAGTCCTCCAATAAAATTATTTATTTTAAAAAAAGAATGCAACCTTGAGGACTAATTGTGCCTGACCCAAGGCACGGTATTTTTTATTGTATCCTTCACATGTGAAAGTTGAGCCTTAAATAGCGAAGAAAAGATAAAAAAAGTTTCTCTGAATTATGTCGCTGAGGAAGAATACTGAAAGTCCCACGGACGACCCAAAGAACCCACAGGTCTGTCTCGGTAGAAGCACAGCCAGAGTGAGCCTTCAAGGCACAAGGATGGCGCCACTTCCCCTCAAGCACTTGCGAGATGTTTCCAGGAGAGAATGTTAGATATCTTGAGAATTAGAAAAGTACTTCGGTCCTTGGTCTGTGCAAAAAAGAATTTAAACCGAAACCTGGTTTGTGATCCAAACAAGTTTTATGACAAGTAAAAGAAGTTTCAAGAGC